>JAJPUD010008108.1:15839-95023 GCA_023553655.1 Myrmecobius fasciatus | reverse complement strand
TTAGACAGCGTGGATATCTCTTTAAGGTAGGGAAAAAAATGGTGGCTGAAAAAGCTTTGCCCTGGGGCAATTCGGTGAGTTGACTTAAGGTGCTGGGCCGGGGGGGCTAGGACTAAGTCCAAATTACTCCTTAAACAAGGCAAGTCTGCCATAACACCTGCCCCCAATCAGGGCAGAGCATCCCGAGTGCCTCAGTAAACTCCTGGTGTTTGGAATTTGGAGTTTGGAATTTCTGCCAAGATGAACTGAGCTGAATCCCACCCTCACTTCCGGCCTACTCAGAAGTTGTCTATTTATCTCTCTGTCCGAGTCTGACTAACCTGATATGAAGTTATCCAGAGAGCAGTGTCCAAATATTTCTGAGTTCGTTTACTTGAAGATCAGTTCAGAGGCTTATTTTATTGTTGATTTGAGAGAAGATCGGAGGAGAGGCAGAAAGTCACCTTTTCACTCTGCCATCTTGGCTCCGCCCCTCCATACAAATATATTTCAAATAAACTGCCAAGAGGAAAATAATAATGCCATGATGCAAAGGGAATGACAATTTAGAGAAGGTGTTGGAAAATTATTTGGAGGGATTTTTCACTTGATGGAAGGATGTGGCTGCAACATATAGATAGAAACCTTTTGAGGCTATAATCCCAGAAAAATGAAAAAGAATTAGTGAGCATGTGAGCAGTAATGGCTCAAAAATATGTGATAGACATTTATAAATGGGCCCTTGTGAAAAATAAAAAATTTGCTGTTAAAAGGGTAAAAATAACACCTTGTACCATTTCTATTAAAAGGAAGCACCAAAATAGATGATTAGGGCTGTTTTGTAAAGGCTGCCAGAATTGCTGTGATTGCATTATTGTATAGAGCCCATTAAAAAGCAAGAAGAATGGAGGTGAGAGGATAATTTGCAAGACCAAGTGATTTACTATATACTGCAGTGGAGATCTAGGGGAGCTTTTCCAGGCACATAAGCTACTTTGTAACAGGCAGCAGTATTATCCCAAAATGTGATAGTCCAATTGACTCAATTATTTTTATTTGCATTATAGTTGATGATTTTATCCAGGTAGATATCTCAATATATCATTTAATACCTTAAGTTAAAGACACTAGAAAGATGAAGGTCTATGAAAAACTTCCTTTTTTGAAGGGAGGGCAGTATTCTGGACATGTGACTTCATCAGTTTGGAGAACTCCCAAATTGGAGTTCTCCCAAAGATGCACCTAAATAACTCTGCAATATGTAGTCTAAAATAATTCTCTGGGCCACTAGGAGTGTAAATAAGTTGTTCATGACCACACAATTCTTATGTGTCACAAGCTGTACTTACATTAAGATTTTTTCTGAATTGAATATTGGCCCTCTACCAACTATAAAGTAATACCTCTCTATATGAAGCTTATTGTGCTTTATTAACCATTTTTTAAATTGTACTTATGTAAAGACAAGTTTAATTAAGACCATTTACTATGGTGAATTCTTATTGATTTATAATCCCATAATTTAGGTCTAAAATTCTGCTTTTGTATATCTTATTTAGAAAGCCCATTATCCTTGGCATGGAGGAGGAGAGGAAGCTCCTTAAAGAAATTGTAAAACTGGACTGGAAATTTTACTTGGATTATGGATGAAAATTATTTATTCTTTCTTTCCTACCCACTTAAAGATTATCCATGTTGTGGGGTAATCAATCATGTAATGTGTGTCATTGGAAAAACTGATTGAGAAATACAGCTTTCTAAAAGTCATGGTTGAAAGTAAAAATGCCACACAATTTCTTTAAGAAATGTAACACCTTTGCTCTCTGTAATTAGATTTATTCTGCAGGCTGTCAGCACTGAGGAATAGGTCACCAGCAGAACTGTTATGTTAATGGGAAGCATCAAAATTCCTCATACCACTGGTGCATTTGAACAATTAGATTGGATGTTTGGTCTCATTTTTGAGATATCAATATAGACAGCTGAAACGTCATGTCCCAAGATAGCATTCTTTTCTATCATAAGGGTCTTTAAATGGAAACTCTGAGTCCAACACCAGGCACTTTACATAACTGCTTGAAGGTCAATAACTTGAGACTTCATGCAACCAGGAAGAAAGAAAGGAACTCCAAAATTACCTCTTTACATTTTTTAAATATAACATAAACATAGCATAAACATAACATAATATAAACTCCAAGCACATAGAATTAGTAATTTAGGAACTAATGCCCTTGATATTAAAATTATTAAATAATAATACCATGGGAGATTATAGGGCATGATGGATAACCTACTGGACTTGAGGTTAAGAAGAGCTGAGCTCAAATTTGTCCTCAAATACTTATTAGTTATATGATCTTGGGCAAATAGTAATAGCATCTATCTCTTAGGATTGTTGTGAGGATCAAATAAGATAATATTTGTAAAGCTTTTATCAGAGTGCTTCTCACAGGGTTCAAAATAATTGCTAAGTATTTATCATCATCATCATCATTATTACTACTTTGGCTTCTAATCCATCCCTTTTGTTAAGTTGCTCTGGATGACTAATTACTAAGTATGAGCTCATATTTCTGCCAGTTTCAAGAGATTTGGGTATGCCAGTCCTTGTAGGGACCTTTAAGTCTTTGTCAGAATGATTAGGACAGGACAGTAGTATTCTCTCTCTCCTCTAAATGCAAACATACTGCCAATTCCTTTTTGCAATATTATATTTTCTTTTGTCTTCCTATGTATCATGGTAGCATGGGGAAAACATTGAATTTGTAGTCAAAGAACCTTCATCCAAATCCTGATGTTCCTACTCACTGACTGGAAGATTAAATCTAACTGAATCAGTGTTCAATAATTTTAAGAACAAATTGGGAAAATCTGCTTATTACACAAGAATATCTAGGAAAACTCGATGATATTTTTGGTAGCAATTATATTTGAACTAACAAGATATATAAATCTACACCATAAAACTACATCCCACATACCACAATCAACTCAAAGAAAATATGTAAGACATTAGAGGTGACATCACAGTAACATAAGATGATGCTGAAATTAGGTATTTTTCCTAACTATGGATATAGGGAAGATTGTCAAGCAAACGAGAAATTGTAAAAGATAAACTCAGATTAATGGCTATGTTTTTACACAAAGCTTTTTCCTAATCCCTCTACTCATTGATCCCTCCTCTCAGTTACCCAATATTTATTATTTTACATACTCTTATGCATACAATTTATCCCTATAAAATATTCTTTGAAGGCAGGGACTATTACATGTATATATTTGTATCCCCCATACTTAGCCAGAGCCTGGCATACAGTAGATACTTTAAATTTTTTCTTGATAAACTAGAAATGTTGGTTACATGAAATTGAAGATTTTTTATATGAATAAAAACAATGTGCTTAGGATGAGTGAGACACTATTTACTGGGCATAATTCTTTGCATCAAATTTCTTTAAAAGGGATCTGGCATCTAAAATATACACATACACATACACACACATATTCACACACATGCATATATAGCAAAATGATAGATTATGTCTATATTTATATGGCAAAGAACTATTGAAAAGATGAATTGGTTCACTTTGACTCACTTTTCTGGGCTTCAGTTTATTCATTTACAAGGTGAGAAGTGGGGTAGACAAGATGTTACACTATACAGGATTTCCCCCAAATTTTAAGGTATTAGAGTTTAAATAGCAATAAAACTTTTGGGACACCCTACATAAGACCCATTATCATTCTAAATTCTATGATTCCATAATCTCTGTGCTATCTTTATAATAAGATTATAATGTTGTTGAAAATAATATGTATATTCTCCATGTATGCATGCTAGGCACTTAATAATTAGCATTTACATGCAACTAGCTGGTATATCTTTTGTGTACCTTCACACCCCAAACCTTTTCTCCTTCTCCTTATCTAAAATATCTGATCCTTTCTCTTAGACTAAATGATTTTTGGCAGATGATCAGCATCCTTAACTATATTACACAGTGTAGGCTTCAATTATATAGTGTCAGTGGCAACCTCCATTGCATAGATATCAGAAGAAAGGAAAAAAGAGACTCGAATCAAATCTAGACCCTAGAGAAATCTGGCAAATGCCAATTAAGCTTACACTTTGAGTGGCAAACAGTTAAATTAGAATGAGATCAGTATTCCAGTGCAAACATTTAAGATATATGTGTGATAATAAAACATTTAAACAAGATTTTCCTTTCCAAACAGTACCTATGTTCCATTGTTTTAGCAAAGTGGGGCTGCATGTTGTGTAGATCAACTCCATAGGGGCTAAAATAAGATCTAAATTTAGCCCACTTCAAGTTCATCATCAACTCCATTGGAATTGGAAAGGATAAATCCAAGCACATGGGTATGGTTAGAAGGAAGGGACTAGAAGATAATAAAATACAAGTCACAGTTATTCTAGGAATTAAAAGGGGGAAGATTTTAAGTATCATTGCTACAAAAAGAAAATGTAGTTTTTTATGATAAAGAGAAAACTATAGAAGGCTGTTAGAAAATTAAGTGATTGACAGAATAGGTGAAAAGGAGTTAGCCATACAAGTGTCAGGAGGTGGGCTACTACATAATCTTAGAAAGAGGAAGGGTTCTCCTCTCATCTTCTGGAAAATGAAATCAAATAGTCAAAAAACAACAGGGAACTATTACAGCACTATAGGATAAAATATGATAATGATGGAGGCATTAAGATTATAACAAGTGTGAATGGCCACAGAAAACCTACCAGGAGCAATCATTTCAGACAGAGAATCTGGTGGTTGGAAGAACCCTCAAAAGTAATATTGTCCTTAAGCCATTATAAAAACAAGGTAGCTACATAGCTATTTTCTATTAAATATTTAAAGACAAAAGTTCTCTAGATTGGTAATGCATTCACTTTTTAGTTTGAACATTTAAAAAATTGTCCAAGACTATTATTTGACCTTTCATTCATTAATTCCTTTATTCAACAAACATGACTTATCTGCAAGGTTTAATTTTTGTGATGGATCTTGATAAAGAAGATTCAAAGATAAATAAGATGCGATACTTGCACTTAATTTTTTCCCTCACAAATAATTACTTTGTAAAATTTGGGGAATAATACTCGAATTGGGGCTGAAAGAATAATATAGCATTTAAATAGGCAATTAGAATGGGGATTTGGGAGTGGTACAGAGAAACTGGGGCAGGGAGTCAATGATCTGAATAAAGATTCAGAAATGATAAGAATGACATAGGGAACAGTAAGGACACCAAAATGACTGGAAAAAAGGATATGATTCCTTTAGCAATTTGAAGTAAGGTTGCGTAGGAAGGAAGGGCAAGATTATAGAAAACCTTTCAACACAATAGATGATCTTGCACAACAGTAAGGACAAGTCATTGAAGAGGAGTTAATAATAAAAGCAGTAATTTAGAAGAATTGTATGGCAGAAGTATGAAGATTAACTGAAAAGCTAGGAAAGTGCTAGAGTAAGTCTACCTAATTTTGAAAAGGCAGGAGCCTTAATAATTGATCTTCAATGGGCAGTATTTTAACATTTGACTTTTAAATCTCTCCATCAAGTACGTACACACTACTCCCATGCACCTATACCCACTCTTTTATGAGTATGTGTATTTATACATATGTACATGGGTATGGGTATGTGTACATATACATATATATGTATACATGGAATGTGTTTGTGTGTATGTATTTTAGTATTTAGTGAACTAAGAAATTTTCCATTGTCTTCTTCCCTGATAACCTCACAAGAAGCATTACTGAATCCCCAATATAAATTTTGTATTTTTTAGCCTATGAAGGATACACAAATATAATAATAATAATATCTAACATTTATATTGCATTTGTATGTGTCAAATACTATGCTAAATGCTTCCCAATTATCTTCAATTCTCACAACAACTCTAGGAGGTATGTAATAGTAGTATCCCCATTTTACAGATAAGGAAACTAAAATAACTTGTCTGAGGTCACATGTCTAGTATTATACTCAAAGTATCTAACTGTTTGAACTCAGGTTTTCCTGATTTCAAACTAGGTCCTCTACCCACTGTATCACCTTGCTGATTATATGATTTGTCCACAAACTACATCTGGTTAAGAAAACTGAACACATATGTATTAAATAAACAATGGTTAAAATATATGTTACCTGCATAAGAAATGCAAGAAAAATTGATTTTAGTGTGAATACAATATAGAAATCATTCATTCAACAAGAATTGAAACACAATTACTCTGCCCCAAGCACTGTGCTAAGAGCTAGGGATACAAAGTTAAAACAAAATCAAAACCCAAAGTCCCTGTTATCAAGGAGCTCACAGTCTAATGGTAAAGGCAACATGCAAACAACTATATGTTAAAAATGTTATACAAATACATACACACATTTATATATGATATAAATGTATGTGTATATCTGTGTACACACAGATGTGTGTGTGTGTGTGTGTGTGTGTGTGTGTGTGTGTAGCCTAATCTCACAGGAGGCAGCACTAAGATTAAGGAGGACTGAAAAAAGCTTCTTGCAGAAAGTGGAAGCCAGGGAAACCAGAAGTGGGGATAAAAAGAGAAAAAGTTCTAGGCATAGAAAGCAACCAGTGAAAATGCTGAGTTGGGAAAAAGAGTAGCATGTGTCAGGACTATCTAAGCATGCAAGGGCAGTAAGGTAGTCTTATTGAAGAGTTTTCAAGTAGAAGGTAAATGTTTACTCATTTGTAGAAGTCATAGAAAAGATTCCTGTATAGGTAATCTTCTCAAATTTTTACACATCAAGGATGTAATCAATGAGATTTGGACTAAAATCACAGTGAATATTAGAAATAAAAAGATGAGATTAAATTTAAGTCTCTCATTGTTTTCAATCTACTGTCTGCATATTGTTATTAACATAAAATTAAATAAACCTCCACCATAGTTGTGTCCATTACTTCACTTTTCTCCCAATTTCTTGCTGTCCTCATTATCCTATTTTCTTTGCTTCCTCATTCTTACTATGCTTTATTATTACCTTCTCCATTACCTATTTTTTCCTCTTCCTTTTCCCAGTATAATACCTCTCATTAATTTACTTTCTTATTTTTCTTTCGATTCTTTTTTCCCCTCTTATCTGTTCTTTGAAAAAGTTAATATTTTTTTTCTTTAATTATTGTACCAACTTACTGATGTAAAGAATACTTTATTCTACCTTAGTCATTCATAGAAATAATCATACTCAGTTTACCTCTCAGTCCTGTGGAGATGGAATAAATTTATGTCCAAAAGAAAAACTAGAATACTTAATTGAACACCAGATAGATAAATTTGACTATATTAAGTTAAAAAGTTTTTGTATTAACAAAACTAATGCAGACAAGATTAGGAGGGAAGCATCAAATTGGGAAATCGTCTTTACACTTAAGGATTCTGATAAAGGTCTCATCTCTAAGATATATAGAGAATTGTCTCAAGAATTCAAGCCATTCTCCAATTGATAAATGATCAAAGGATATGAACAGACAATTTTCAGATGGTGAAATTAAAACTATTTCTAGTCATATGAAAAGGTGCTCCAAATCATTATTGATCAGAGAAATGCAAATTAAAACAACTTTGAAATACCATTACACACCTGTCAGATTGGCTAAAATGATAGGAAAGATAGTGACGGGTGTTGGAGGGGATATGGGAAAACTGGGACACTGATACATTGTTGGTGGAACTGTGAATGGATCCAACCATTTTCAAGAGCAATTTAGAACTAAATAAAAATAAAAAAGAAATAATCATACTCAATCTCATCATTATTTATTTATAACTAGTCAAGTTTTATGATCCGAAACTCTTAAATAAACATCTTTATTCTCTTTTAGTGATCTCATCATTTCTAAGTGATTCGGGTATTATTTTTATAGATGATTGGTTTTTAGAATTATGTAGGTAGCATTAGATACACACACATACACATATATATATATACATATGTACATGTATATTATCACATATACATATATACACATCAAAAGGATTATCAAACACAGGGAAAGGGGTAATTGTGTGAATGTGTGTGTATAGTCTAATCTCAGAGGACGCAGCACTAAGATTAAGGAGGACTGAAAAATGCTTCTTGCAGACAGTGGAAGCCAAGGAAACCAGAAGTGGGAATGTGTAATCATGTGCAATTTCATGCAAATTTATATATACTTATTTTGTTTTTACATTATAGAATATCTACTTATATATATATATATATATATATATATATATATATACATGTACATATACATATACACACTCCTGTCCATTGTAGTTTAAGGCCCCCTTTTTCCCTTTTTATTATCCCACAAACTTTATTCTCCATCATTCAAGAAGCATTTTATGTACTTAGTATATGCCTGACTTATAGGATTGGCAGTTCTCAACCATTATTTATATCAATACACTTGAAGCATTCTCAATTCTTTCCTATAAGATTTTAGCTGTTTTCAGGTTTGGATACCATGGGCACAGTGTAATGTTTCTATATGAGAAACTCTTATATTTTGCTCAGTAGAAGTCATGAGATAATAAATTTAATAGTTGAATTGCGTAGATATATGGGTATTACATTCATTGGATTTCAATGGTTATTGTAGCCAGCATTTTTGTCTGGAAGTTCAAAATACTATTTCTACTTCTTGTTTTTTCTCTCTTGGGTTTTGGGTAGGATTGGATTTCATTAAATAACTAACCTTTTCTCTGGGTTTTACAACTTTTTAATAATTACTAATATTTTTTTGAAAAAGTATAGAATGGTGATTCTATGTCCTAGTTTTGTATGTGACCCTTTAGGTAGCCAATTGCTTCTATAATTATAATTTGTTTATATATTTTGTCTTTGCATATCAGTCAATTCTCCACAACAACAACAACACAAACTATCTCTACCCAGCATGGTAGCATAAAAATATAATTGTTTAGCAAATTTAATTAATTGTAACTGACAGTATATGTCACTTTTGATTTTTGTCATTCAGTATTTATAAACCAAAAAAAATACAGTGTATTTTAACTTTACTCTTTCAGAAACAGGCTGAACCAAATCTCATAACCCCCTAATGTTCAAACCCAGAGTGTGGTTGATTGAAGGGCACAGTCCATTGTTTGGGTGTGGCCAATGTCATTCAAGTGGCTGAACATATGATTATTGTTGATCAGGGTATATTACCCTGAGGCAAATGAGCAAGGGAAGCAATTTAAGCAAGTTATTAGATAGGATTTATACTCTTATATCATGATTTAACACCAAAATTGTTCCTCCTACTTGTCCTACAAGTAATTAAAAATTCTGTTCCTAGGGGTAGATAGATTGCCTACTGGATAGAGCACCAGCCCTGAAATCAAGAGGACCTAAATTTAAATCTGGAGACACTTAACACTTCCTAGCTGTGTGACCCTGAGCAAGTCACTTAACCCCAATTGCCTCAGAGGGAAAAAAGAGAAAAATTCTGTCCTTTGGCTCAAGCTTAATTGATTATAATTAATCATGATTTTATTAATCAATATTTATTATTTTAATAAATAATTCCTAATAACAACCTCATAAGAAAGTAGAATGATTCCCAATCTACATATGAGAAGCACAGAGAGATTCACCCTAAAAATACATGACAAATCTTTAAGATACTCATATTCCCAAAGTGTAGATTGAAACTACATCTATTATAGAGTATGTAGTTTTATTCTACATTTTTGCATTATGAGCATCTTAAAGATAAATCTCAATTCTGTACTTGCTATATGAAATAAAAATTTGAGATTCAAGTTTCAGGAGGTTCTGTGGGCATGAAATAATAGAAAAAAAGTGAAAAGCATCAGATAATCAATTTTAAATGACTAGATCCCTTTTCAAATCAGTTGACGTTTTATGGTTAGAAGACTCCCAGAATTTTCTGATGTTAATGACCAATGCAAATTGGGGAAGATAAAAGAATCATCAAGAGCAAGAACAATGATAAGAATATGATTATTTGGGTGGTCCCTAATAAATAGTATTAACTTTTTTTTTCCTAAGACAAGTCTTCAAGACTGTAAGTTTTAGCATTGATATTCTACTTCACTAATATATGGGGGCTTTATACTGGAATTATAGAAATTACAAGGAGTCTTCAAGGCTTTCAATGCAAGCACTTCATTTTACAAATGTGGAAACTGAAACCCAAAGAAATTAAATAATTAACTATAGGACATAAATGCATTAACAACAGAGGCAAGATTGGAACTGACTCTAGAGCTAGTATTACTTTCTCTAGAATTACTTATGCTATAGTGCCTAATATTAGTGAATCATAGTTCTGTCCATAAAATTCTCCACCAAATATAACAACAATCAATATCATATTTATATAATGCTTTAACTTTGTAAAATTCTTTATATGCATGATCTCATTTAAGCCTCACAACAACCTTTTTGAGATTGTAACAATAGGTATGGTAGGAACTATAGAATTTAACTATTCTTATTTTATATTTGAGACAACTGAAGATTAGGGAAACTGAATGGTTTGCCTATAGTCAAAGAACTGGTATTGGATGTTCAAAGGTTATTTCTTGGGATCTTTTTTTTCCAATACTGAAACACTGAACTTGGAATATCTTACTTGTATTTGACGCCTTTTCCAACTCTCCTTAGTTAACATAGCAAGCAACCAGAATTGTTTGATTTGACAAATAGGGTGGAATGTATTCTATGACATTTCTTGGATTGCTTCAAGATAAGAAGGCAGTAGTATTGCCTCATGGACATAAGAGACTATTGACCTTAATATATATAAAATTGCTTTAGGATACTTATTTCCCTTGTGTAATCATCCAACTTAATAATAAACTCATAGACCGGACTTGACCTTTACACTTGAAGATTTTTGAAATAGGAAGAGAGTAAAAAAACAAGTAAAGATATAATAAGTAACAAATATGATACAGCTGAAATGGTGCCTGCCTCATGAATTGTACTTCCCTGAGGTTCACTGAAGTTGTAGAGCATCAGAGATCAGCTGGGCTGATCAAAGCCTATAGCAACTAACCAAATATGAGCAGGTAGGTGGCATACTGTTTAAAGTGCCGGTTGTGAAGTCCGAAAGGCTCATCCTCCTGAATTCAAATTTGACCTCAGATATTTGCTATCTGTGTGACCTAGACAAGTCACTTAACCCTATTTGCCTCATTTTCTTATCTGCAAAATGAACTAAAGCAGGAAATTACAAAACATTCCAGTATATCTTTGCAAAAAAAATTATGTCACAAAAAGTCAGGCACAATGGAAAAACGAATAGACAACAGCATTGATGAGATGGTCAGAGTATTATAAGTAGAGCAGATAAGTTCAGTGAAATTATTTATTGTTGTTCTCATTTATCATATAGCAGGAATTCTTTTCCTATGTGTTAGAAATAACACTTGACATTGAAAATGAGATATCAAGGAAAATTTATTAAAGAAGAATCTTAAGGAATCCTCTTAATGTTTCTGGCCAGAAGCAGGGCCCATTCCTCTGTGGGAAGAGGGAGCACTGAGTACAGAAAAGCAGGAATCTTTATACTTGCTCATGTGATGCAGTTCCTCCCTTCAGAGAATGGATTGGTCTGTTTTATCCAGGTTACAGTCTTTCTCATATGCCCACTACATGTTTCCCCTTAATATGCATAAAACACACCTCCCTCCTCATCATACATCCCATGTTCAAAAATGGTGGAAAACTCCTCCTCTGGGGTGTGTAATTTAATATTCAAGCAGCCTATTAAGCAGTCACAGCAGTGATTTGGTTGTCAGATCATTGACCCCAACTAAGTTTGGGCTAGATGAGCTGTTATTATCTTAAGTTTGATGTTTTTTCTCTTAAAACCACAAGAATCTTTCTGATTGGTTTAATCCAGTTATGTCTTCCTAGTCCCCCAATTCCTTCTTTGATCAAGGCTTCTATTGATCACTTAATTGTTCTGTGAATCCTAACCTTCCTTAACCTCTCACATTCTGAAAATCTCTTGGCCAGTGGTACCCACTATCACACACTATGTCTAAGCTTATAACACTGTGGAAACTCAACTTTTCAGCATTTCTCACACTATGTGAGTTGAACTAGTGGCTGCTGAGCTCTATCCCAACTCTCAAATTCTGAGAGTCAAGTTCTTGTCCCATGAGTTTAAACCAATGAAACTAGATTCAAGAATTCTTGACCAGCTGGGAAAAGCTTGAGCAAGAAAGCATCTTGGATGGCTAGTAGAAAGAATTCATTAAGAAATGGTAACAATTATAGTTTTTGAAGTCACAAAATCTCAAAGGCTGTACAGGATCCTATATTTTAACATTTACATGCAAAGGTTTTTCTCTGTATTATGTCTGTCAAGAATCATCCTGCTTTTATTTAACTTGAAAGGGAACCCACAACCTCCTGAAGCTGCCTATTCTACTTTTGGACAATTATTTGACATCCTTTTAAAGTGGGTGAACCAACATGGTGACAATGCCTTCTCCAAGTTCTTATTGTGCTGACACCTTTGTAAGATATAACTCTAGCAATCACTGACATTAGTCAACAATTAGTCATTAACTGTTATACATATACCATATTTGTCCATATATTCTCAGTGGTGCCATGAATGATTTGAACCAATTTGAGTATGAATATTATTTGATGAAAGTGTTTTGACATGTTAGAAAAAAATCTGATTTTAATTCTGAATAAGACATTACAATGCTATACAAACCAGTAATAATGATAACTACAACACTGAATTCATTTGCCTTCATTTATTAATGAAATTTCTTTCTTTTTATCAAAGCATTCTAATCCATACTTGGCATGTGGGGAAGGGCTGAGGGGAAGGGAAGAAGAAAAAAAAATTGGAACAAAAGATTTTTCAAGGGTGAATGTTCAAAACTGTACATATATTTTGAAAATAAAAAGCTTTATTAAAAAATTCTAATCCAGAGCTCTAGAGAAGCCAATTTTACTTAATTACAATGAGAAACAATGGCCAACTGGGCCTTATATTTGATCAGAAATTCAGAGCTATTAAAAAAATTAGAGGAAGGCTCATCAGTTCATGGAATGAATCCCTTTGGACTATTTGCGAAAAGACATGAACAAGGCTCACTTAGGATGAAAAGCATGCAGAAGTGAAAGGTTTAATTATTTGTCACTAAAGTTGATAGATTCCCTAAGTATCATATTAGATGCTATTATATAGCATTTTTATATTATCAAAGCATTTTACAAATATTACCTTATTTGATCCTCACAATGACTCTGGGAGTTAATAATTATTATTAATTTCAACCCCCCCCCGAGATGAGGACACTAAAACCAGCAGAGGTTGAATCACTTGCCCAGCCTCACATAGTTAGAAAATATTTAAGGAGAGATTTAAACTCAGGTGTTTTTCCTCCCAATCCACTGCTTTATTGGCCATACCATCTAGCTGCCTTATGTATTTAGTTGAACTAGAATATTATGAAGGTCCCTTTCAGCTTGAAATCTATGATCTCATGATCTGTAATTTCATCTTTGAGAAACCCTTCCACTGAAACAGATCACAGTTATTTTTTACTTTTTATTCTGTGTGATCTTTGTCCATGTCTTTCAGTAAATCCCCTAGAGGATCAAGCCAAAGAAGTGGAAGCCTTCCTCGGCTCCTTTTAATATCTCTGAATCCATAATGAAGCCCATTTGTCCATTGTCTTTCATTTATATCAAATAACTAAGGTACTCCCTTTTTCAAGTAATGTACATTTTTAAAACAGTCATTATTGGTAATGTGCTATAGTTTATTCATGCTCTCTTTGTGATGATTTTTTTGCACTGACTTTTGAGTTTCTTGTAATTTAGATTCTTCTGAGTTCTTGGACTTTTGCTATTTAGAGCTAGATAGCATTACTCATGAAAAAATAGTGTGCACATACTGGCAGCCCATCTACCAAAATATAGATGCTCTTTTATAAGCTAGAGATTTCTTAAGCACAAGCTCTTGAGAGCACCAATGCATACACAGCCAAAATATGTGCATTTAGGGCAAGAGTTGTTTGCTAGCACTGATTTCATCAGTATTTATATACTCAGTCACTTTCAAACACTCTAACCCATTAGGAGATATATTCAACAGATGTCTAGTACCTATTTAGGCAATATTGTAGCTTGCTGAGTGAAAATTGAAAATGTGTTGTTATCGACCTCAGCCTGATTGCTGAGCCATGATGGGATGAAAGAAATGAGAAGTAGTTAGAGGTAACTGTATAACAGGTGAGAAGGGATGTCTTTTAAAGAGGTTCTGGCACAATTTTAGAACACTGATGAGCCAAAAGAAAGACTAAACTAACAAAACTAAAAAAAGTCTCAAAGAAAATAACATCAAAAAGTTGTTCTTTGCTATAACAATTATTATTTTTTAACCTAAATCCCTAAGGTTTTGTTAGGTGATTACCAGAGTTGAGATTCTTCATTTATTCTCTAATTTAATTTTCATTATATACAAACAAGGTCATTTATCATTACATGTGCAGACTAACATCCATTGGTTTACATAAAGCATGAGAAGATGATGAGAAGAATCATTGGAAATTTTTCCCTAGGAAATTCTAATACCCAGGCCCTGAATTAATACATATTAATGACAAAATATGTATATGCAATAAATGACATGTATATATAGTGCTTTCCCTTCAAACAAAAGGGCCAATGTATGTGATCTTTTCCACAAGGGTGTATCAATACCACCGATTCACATTCTATTTATTTCTATAATCACAGTCTATGACACACAGCATATATGATATTTTAGAGTACAAAAGAAACATATTAGAACACAATGTTTTATTATTTATATCTGGATGAATAAATCAATCATCTACTCTTAAAATATAAGAAATACTTGCTGAAGAAATGTGATATTATAGAATTCAATGAATAGAGAGTTCTCTTATAGGATGGTAAATTCTAAATTCTGTGCTATCAGGGTATACCGTTGCACATACAAACTCATACAACTTATTGCCACTCACCTTTTAGAATAAGCAGTTGCAATTGACTTTTAAAACAACTTATTGGGAAATAAACCCATAAACTATATGAACACAATTACAAAATACTTCTCACATGAGAAAAACAGATTTTAAACAACCAGAAAAATACTAATTGCTCATGTGTAGGCTGAGCTAATATAATAGAAATGACAATTCTGCCTAAATTGGTCTACTTTTTCTGTGCTATACAAATCAAATTACAAAAATTATTTTATAGAACTAGAAAAACTAATAACAAAATTCATCTGAAAGAGCAAAAGGTCAAAAATATGAAGGGAATTAATGAAAAAGGTACAAAGGATGGTGGCTTAGTTGTACCAGACATAAAACTAAATTATAAAGCAGCAGTCATCAAAACCATTTGGTACTAGCTAAGAAATACAATTATGGATCAGTGGAATAAATTAGATACATACAACACAATAATCATGGCCTATAGTAATCTAATATTTGATAAATCCCCAAACTCCAGCTTCTGGAATAAGAACTCATTATCTGACAAAAATTGCTGGGAAAACTGGAAAACAATATGTGAGAAACTTGGCACAGACCTACATCTCACACCATATACAAAAATAAGGTCAAAATTGGTACAAGATTTGGGCATAAAAGATGATACCAAAAACAAATTAGGAAAGGAAGAGAAAATTTCCCTAGCAGATCTTTGGAGAAGGGAGGAATTTATGACCAAAGAAAAACTAGAGAACATTGTGAAAAGCAAAATGGACAACAACTTTGGTCACAATAAAGTAAAGATATTTTGCACAAACAAAACCAACAGAAACAGGATTGAAAGAGAAGTACAAAGCTGGAAAAAATTTTTATAGCTAGTATTCTGAGAAAGGTCTCATTTCTAAAATATGTAAAAAACTGTGTCAATTTTATAAAATACAAGTCATTCCCCAATTGATAAATGGTTAAAGGATATGAACAATTTTCAGATGATAAAATTAAAGGAATATATAATCATATGAAAAAAATGCTCTAAATCACTATTGATTAGAGAAATGCAAATTAAAACAACTCTGGAGGCCACCTCACTTGTCTCATATTGGTTAAGATGTTAGGAAAAGATGATAAATGGTGGAAGTGATGTGGGAAAACTTGGACTCTGATGCATTGCTGATGAAGTTGTGAAAAGATCTGAACATTATGGAGAGCAATTTGGAATTATGCCCAAGAGACTATCAAACTGTGCATACCCTTTGAACCAATAGTGCCACTAAATCCGTATTCCAAGGAAAGCATAAAGGAGGGAAATATTTGTTTTTTGTTTGTTTGTTTTTGCTTTTTGCTGAGACAGTTGGGGTTAAGTGACTTTCCCCGGGGTCACACAGCTAGGGAATGTTAAGTGTCTGAGACCAGATTTGAACTAAGGTCCTCCTGACTTCAGGGCTGGTGCTCTACCCACTGTGCCACCTAGCTGGTCCAGAGGGAAATATTTGTAGCTGCTCTTTTTGTAGTAGCAAAGAATTGGGAAATGAGTAAATGCCCATTAATTGGTAAATGGCTGAATAAGTTGTGGTATATAAAGGTAATGGAATATTATTCTATAAAAATAAATGGTCTGATTTTAGCAAAGCCTGGAAAGATTTATACAAACTAATGCTGAGCAAAATAAGCAGAGCCAGCAATACATTGTACACAATAACAGAATATGCAATGATCAGCTATGAAAGATGTGGTTCCTCTCAGTGATTTAGTGATCCAAGGCAATTGCAATAGACTTTGGGTAGATTCTGCATCCAGAAAAAGAATATGGAGATTGAATGTAAATCAACACATGCTATCTTCCCTTCTTTTTTTTTTCCTCTCCCATTTTTATTTTTTTCTTTTGTTCTGATGTTTCTCTCCCAATATGATTCATAAAGCAATGTATAACTACTTAAGGGGGAAAAGGCAAGATGATAGAGTAAAGGCAGCAGTTCACCTGAGTTCTCTTAAATTCCCCTTTAAACAATTCTGAAATGAACCTTAAAATGAATTTTTGAGCAGTAGAACCAACAAAAGGATAGGAATAACTTAGCACCTTGGCAGGAAAGGTCTATCTCACTGGGTTGAGACTGAAGGACATTCCAGCACAGCTTCCACCCCCTGCAAGTTAGCTCAGGCCTTGGAAATAACTAAGACAGCTGTGATTTCTAGAGCTCCTAGCCTACCAGTAATAAGGGGCCAGACAACTGGTGAGGAGGAAATTAATGATACTGGTTGGAGGTCTCTATTACATTGCCCATGCAAAAGTCCTGATCATAGGCTGGGGTCACGGTATCAGGGAGAAGAGGAATGGTTAGACAAGGGAGTTTGAAACTTCATGTAAGTGGGATCCCTGGTCAAATTTCCAGGATGGAAAAAATGCTTATAGTTGTTTACAGAACAGTGTACAGGACAGGAGAACAGTGGAAACATCTTTCCTTAAACCGTACCATCTTGGAAGAACTGAAAACTTGGAGGTTACCAGAATTAGCTATGAAAATATTGGCAGAAAAACACCTGAAATTTTAGTCAGTGCCTGTTCCAACCAAAAAGGAAAGCTCAGCTTGAACAAAAATGTCAAACCAAGGAATAGGTTGGAAAAATGAGCAACAACAAAAACTTATCTTAGAAAGTCATTGTGCTAATAGTGAAGATCAAAATATAAACACAAAAGAGGACAACGATGCCAAAATAGTTACATGCAAAGTCTCAAAAAAGATGTGGTTCATTGACATTAGGTTCAAAAAAGACTGAAAAAAATCAAAGGAGAGCTTAAAAATTAAATAAGAAAGGTAGAAGAATATTAGGAAAGAAAATAAGAATATATAAGAGAATCATGAAAAAGTCAACAGCTTGCCAAAGGAAGAGCATAACACAACTTCTTAAAATTGACCAAATGTAAAAGATAGTACAAAAGCTCATTGAAGAATTAATTCCTTAAAATTAAAATTGGATAAATAAAAATTAATACTTCCAGGAGACATCAAAAAACAATAAAATAAAAATCATGAAAAAAGAAGAAAATGTGAAATATCACATCAAAAAAGCCAAGTGACAGGAGAGGGCATGGAGGAAAGGAGGGAAAACTGGAACACAAGGTTTTCAAGAGGCTAGTGTTAAAGAATTGTCCATAAACATGTTTTGAAAAATAAAAAGCTTTAATAACAAAAGCCAACTGACTTGGGAAATGGATTGAAGAGAAATAATTCAGGAATTACTAGATTACATGAAAGCCATGATCAAAAATATAAAAAGCCTAGACATCATCTTTCAAGAAATTATCAAGAAAAATCCTCTTATACTCTAGAAAGAGTGGCTAATATAGAAATTGAAAGAATCCATTGTTCATTTCCTTTTAAAAAAATTTCTTTTGATGGTTTTTTCTTGCCTTTTACTTTTTTATTTCAAAAATCAGAATAAGAAAAAAAGAAAAACAAAAAAATTCAAAACAAAATAAAGCAAAACAAAAGAGAACATTGTTGTGTGCCCAAGAGAACATCAGTGAGGATTCAAAATATCTAACAACAAAATCACCAGTTCAAGAAAGCATATACATTTGTAGAAGAAATTATATTAATGAATGACTTTTTTCTTTACTTCCTTGTAAATTCTTCTTTGGTTGACTGCTGTGTACCCTATTTACTTTATTCCTTTCCCCCTTTTCTTCCTGCTCACCATTCTCAAACAAGTTAGATTTAAGAAAAGACATATTTCTGTATACATATAGATACATACACACACTTATACACACCCCCCCACATCCTTCCTATTCTTGCTGCCTCTTAAGTTAAATTCTGCTCCATAATTTGCATTGCTATTACTTAACATCCTCCCTCCCAAGGATCCCTCCCTTGTATTCTTCCCTTACCCTTTGCTTCCCAATTTGTCCATCCTTTCCCATTTATTTCTTTATAGATTTTGGAGGCTGCTATATCCTTCATGGTATATATGTAGTGTTGTCTATTGCACTGTTCATCTCCTAAAAGCGATACCTGAAATGAAAACTCCTAAGAATATTATAACCAAATTCTCAAACTCTCTTGTCAAGGAGAAAATCTTGCAAAGAATCAGAAAGAAATCAAATATCATGAAGCCCCTATCAACAAAAAACAAAATTTAGCTGCTACTATGTTAAATAACAGGAGGGCTTGGAATATGATATTTTAGAAAGCAAAACAGCAAGGACTAGGATTACAACAAGGAATCCCCATCCCATTCCATCCCTTATATAAAAGGGAAGTTTGAGGGAGACAGTGATTAGAAATGAAACACTTTTGAAAAGGGAGAGAGAAGGAAGGGATAGAATGGAAGGAAAAACACTGTTAGCAATCATAACTAAAAATATTGATAGAAATCAACTCATCCACAAAATGGAATTGAAAAGCAGAATAAATTAAAACCAAAATGCTACTCTAGTAGTTTACAGGAAACATGCTTGAGACAGAAAGACACTCAGAGGCAAAACCAAAAAAAAAAAAATCTAATTAAAAGAGATAAACAAGGAAATTGAATCTTGCTAGTAGATATCATTGACAATGAAGAAATATCAACAGGAAGCATATGCATCAAAAGGAATAAATAAAACTAACTCAAAAAATAAATGAGAAAGAAATTAGAGATGAAAAGAACATTTGAAAAGTTAGATATTTTGAAAAGTTAGAAGTAAATTGAATGTGAATACAAAAGGCAATATCTTTTTTCACCACGATAAATGGCAGTTATGTGAAAAATTGACCATTATCAGAGCATAAATATTTTACAATCAAATACAGAAAAACAGAAATATTACATACATCTTTTTCAGATAAGTGCAATAAAAGTGACATTAAATAAAGGGTCATGTAAAAATACTTAAAATACTAAAGATTTTTTTTAATTAATTGGAAACTAAATTTAATTTTAAAGAATGGGAGATAGACAAAATTAATGAACCCAATCAATAATTTCATTAAAGAGAATGAAAATAACACAATAAGATAAAGCAGTAAATAAGGAAAAACATAACTTCAAATTATCATATTACTAAAATAGGAAAAGAGCAGATCAATGAATTGGACATCCAACCAAAAAAAATGAACTAGAAAAAGAACAAATTTAAAAATCCCTAAACACCAAATTGGAAATTCTATAAACCAAAAGAGAGATTAATAAAACTGAAAGTAAGAAAACAATTGAATAAGCAAAAAAAACAGGGTTTATGGGGGAAAGCCCTCAACAAAATAGATACACTATTGCTTAATTTAATTAAAGAAAGAACAAAAATATCTTCTGGGGGTGGAGCCAAGATGGTGGAGATCAGACAGGAGTCTCTGTAACCTTCTCTAACCTTCCCTCAAACCAACAACATATGAGGCCTCTAGACTGATTTTGAAGTAAAAAAAAATCCACAATATCTGGAGGACAACACATTTCTAGAAGAAGATACTCTGGAAGAAGTTCAAAACAGGTCTGTTTTAATTGGGCGGGGGGGTGGTGGTCTACTGAATCCAAACTGCAGCACAGGGAGACTGGGGCAGGGAGCTGGAGCAGGAAACTGGAACAGGAGTCGGAGTGGTGTGCTTTTCACACACCTGGGACTCTTCTGTGGGCCTCTTGGGCCAATCTGTCCTGATTGTAAGCAGGTGGTTTGGAAAATCTGCCTTTTGTGGGAGGGGTAGATTGTGAACCACTGAACCCCTGAAGAGCACCCAATATAGCTGCCATTACACAGCACCCTAAAGCAATCAATCAATCAGCAGAACTGCCCATCACCTGAAATATCTCAGTCAGCAGAACTACCCAGCACCTCAAATAACTCAATCAGTAGAACTACCCCAGGGCAAATTAAAGCAGCTGTTCCTCCTCTGCCTTGAACCAACCTCATACCTTTAAAAAATGAATAAAAAACCAAAAAGAGCTCTCACCATAGACAGCTTTTATGGAGAGAGGGAAGAACAGACCTCAATCCTGAGGTCCCAAAAGGTAAAGCAACTCCAGAGAAAGCCCTAAATAAAGACATAAACTGAACTCCATGACACAAAGTTTTCTTTGAAGATTGCATAAAGAATCTTAAAAGAGAGTTAGAAGAAACATGGGGAAGTGAAATGAGATCACTGCAAAATAAAGTGGAAAAAATGGAAAATGCAATAAACAAATGTAATTGTTCATTCGCAAAAGGAACTAAAAACAGTAAGTGAAGAAAATAAGACATTAAAAATTAGAATCAAACAAATGGAAGTGAATGACTCATCAAGACCTTAAGCATGGGGGGGGGGAACAGAGCCAAGATGGCGGGTGAAAATGTGACTCTCTGCATCCTCCTCTGATCTTCTCTCAAATCAACAATAAAATAAGCCTCTAAAATTATCTTAAGTCAACGAATCCAGAAATATTTGGACACTGCTTTTGGATATCTCTGAAGAACTTCATATCAGGTTTGTTTAACTTGGACAGAGTAATAAACAGTAAAAGGTGCAGCCCGGAAGTGAGGGTGGGACTCAGCTCAGCATGGCAGAAACTCCAAACTCCAAACACCTGGAGTTTATCTGAGGCACTCGGGACACTCTGCCCTGACTGGGGACAGGTGTTCTGGAAGATTTGCCTTTTTTTAAGGAGTAATTCGGACTTAGTCCTAGCCCCCACCAGCCCAGCACCTTAAGTTAATTCGACGAATTGCCCCAGGGCAAAGTACTTCAGCCACTGTTTTTCAAGCCTTAAAAAGTTATCCATACTGTCTAAAAAAATGAAGAAGCAAAGGAGAGCTCTCACCAGAGACAGCTTCTATCAAGAGAAAGAAAAGCTGACCCAAGTTCCTAAGGTTCCTTTACACAAAACTCAAGAGAAAGTTATTAAGGACCATCACTGGTCCCCTTTTCAACAGGACTTTCTGGAAGATTGCATAAAGAACCTCAAAAGAGAGCTGGAGGATAAATGGGAAAACAAATTGAAATCAGTACAAGAAGGATACAATATCTTTCAGGAAGGATATAATGCCCTGGAAAAGAGTTATGAAAAAGACACCAATTTATTGAAAAATAAAATTAGTGAAGTGGAAAATGAGTGCAATGAACAAACAAATCCAATTGGCCAGTTACAAAAGGAGCTTAAAAAGGTAACTGAAGAAAACAACATTTTAAACATAAGAATTGAACAAATGCAAGTGAATGACTCAAAAAGACTTCAAGAATCAGTCAAACAAAAACAAAAAAAATATGAAAAATTAGAAGAAAATATGAAATGTCTCCTAGGAGAAACAACTGACTTGGAAAATAGATGTAGGAGATAAAATCTAAGGATTATTGGACTTCCTGAAAGCCATGATGAAAAAAAGAATCTAAATACTACCTTCCAGGAAATCCTGAAAGAAAACTGCCCTGAGATTGTAGAATCAGAAGGCAAAATCACCATTGAAAGAATTCACCAAACACTTCCTGAAAGAGACCCCAAAATTAAAACCCAAAGGAATAATGTGGCTAAATTTCAGGACTATCGCACCAAGGAAAAGATTCTGCTAGCAGCTAGAAAGAAACAATTCAAATACCGAGGATCAATAATTAGAATCACACATGATTTATCAGCCTCCACATTGAAGGACTGAAGGGACTTGAACCTCATCTTCCAAAAGGCAAAGGAACTTGGATTACAGCCAAGAATAACCTATCCAGCTAGAATGAGCATTACCCTCCAGGGAAGAAGATGGTTGTTTAATGATATAGGTGAATTTCACTTATTTCTAATGAAAAGACCAGATCTGAACAAAAAATTTGACCTCCAAACAAAGAACTGAAGAGAAGCATAAAAAGGTAAAAAGGAAAGGAATCTTGAGAACTTTATTTCTACTATGGGGATACTTAAAGTTTGGAGCTTTAATTAACTAGATATTACTTTGATAATATGAAAACAAAAACTAGAGGGGGAAAGGTTGTCATACTGGGGAAAAGAGGGAAAAAGTGGTAAAATAAGATGTAAATAAAAGGAGGTAAAAACAAGGTAAAATTTCTTGCAGAGGCAAAGAAAACCTAATATAATTGAGAGAAAGAGGGGAGGGAGATGAGAATTGTGTAAATCTTACACTCGTCAGGTTGGGTTCTAAAAGTGTATATCAGACATTTGATTTCACATAGAAACTTGTCTGTTGCTAGAGGGAAGTAGGAGGGAAAGGAGGAAAAGAAAGGGATAAACTATCAGAAGGTAAAATAGAAGAATCAAGGGAAACAAGTTTAAAAAGGGGGGGATCTAAAGGGTGGTGGATTGTTTGGGAGAGGGGGTCATCAAAAGCAAAGTACTGAGGAGGGGGGAAGGAAGAAAGGGGAAAAGAAAGGGGAAAGCATAACTTGAGTAAATAAGATGGCAGGAAATAAAGAATTAGTTATTCTAACTGTGAATGTTAATGGGATGAAATCTCTCATAAAGTGGAAGCAGATAGCAGACTGGATTAAAAAGCAGAATCCCACAATATGTTGTCTACAAGAAACACATCTAAAACATAGTGACACATATACGATGAAGGTAAAAGGCTGGAGCAGAAAATATTATGCTTCCGGTGAACAAAAAAAAAGCAGGGGTAGCAATCCTTATCTCAAATCAAGTAAAAGCCAAGATAGATCTAATCAAAAGAGATAAGGAAGGAAACTATATTTTATTAAAGGGTACCATAGATAATGTAGCAATATCAATACTAAATATATACGCACCAAGTGTAATAGCATCCAAATTCCTAGGGGAGAAATTAAGAGAGATGCAAGAAGAAATAGATAGCCAAACTATACTAGTGAGGGATCTCAACCTTGCTCTCTCAGAATTAGATAAATCAAACCACAAAATAAACAAGAAAGAATATAGGGAGAAAAACCAATTGTTAGAAAAGTTAGGTATGATAGATCTATAGAGAAAGTTGAATGGAGACAGTATGGAGTTTACTTTTTTCTCAGCAGTCCATAGAACTTGTACAAAAATTGACCATGTGTTAGGGCATAAAAACCTCAAAATCAAATGCAGAAAGGCAGAAATAGTAAATGCATCTTTTTCAGATCATGATACAGTAAAAATCACATGCAATATAAGGCCAGGAGAAAATGAACCAAAAGTTAATTGGAAATTAAATAATCTAATCCTGAAGAATGAATGGGTGAAAGAGCAAATCATAGACACAATCAATAATTTCATCCAGGAGAATGACAAAAAGGAGACAAGATACCAAAATTTGTGGGATACAGCCAAAGCAGTTATAAGGGGCAATTTTATATCCCTAGATGCTTACTTGCATAAAATAGAGAAAGAAAAGATCAACGAATTGGGCTTATTATTTAAAAAAACTAGAAAAAGAACAAATTAAAACCTTCAATTAAATACCAAATTGGAAATTCTAAAAATAAAAGGAGAAATTAATAAAATTGAAAATAAGAAAACTATTGAGTTAATAAATAAAACTAAGAGTTGGTTCTATGAAAAAACCAACAAAATAGATAAGCCTTTAGTTAATTTGATAAGAAAAAGGAAAGAGGAAAATCAAATTGTTAGTCTCAAGAATGATAAGGGAGAACTTTCCTCCAATGAAGAGGAAATTAGAGCAATAATTAGGAGTTACTTTGCCCAACTTTATGCCAGTAAGTTTGATAATCTAAATGAAATGGAGGAATATCTACAAAAATATAGATTGCCCAGGTTAACAGGAGAGGATATAAATTATTGAAATAGCCCCATATTAGAAAAAGAAATAGAACAAGCTATTAACCAACTCCCTAAGAAAAAATCTCCAGGGCCAGGTGGATTTACATGTGAATTCTACCAAACATTCAAAGAACAATTAATTCCAATACTACACAAACTATTTGAGAAAATAGGGACAGAAGGTATACTGCCATATTCCTTCTATGAGACCAATATGGTGCTGATAGCTAAACCAGGTAGGGTGAAAACAGAGAAAGAAAACTATAGGCCAATTTCCCTAATGATTATTGATGCAAAAATTTTAAATAAGATATTAGCAATGAGATTACAGAAAGTCATCCCCAGGATAGTACACTATGACCAAGTAGGATTTATACCAGGGATGCAGGGCTGGTTCAATATTAGGAAAACTATCAGCATAATTAATTATATTAATAATCAAACTAACAAAAACCATATGATTATCTCAAGCATTTGATAAAATCCAACACCCTTTCCTATTAAAAACACTAGAGAGTATAGGAACAATTAGGCTTTTCCTTAAAATGATCAGTAGCATCTATTTAAAACCATCAGCAAGCACGTAATGGAGACAAACTAAAACTATTCCTAATAAGATCAGGAGTGAAACAAGGCTGCCCACTGTCACCATTACTATTTAATATTGTATTAGAAATGTTAGCTTTAGCAATAAGAGAAGAAAAAGAGATAAAAGGAATCAGAGTAGGTAATGAAGAAACCAAATTATCTCTCTTTGCAGATGACATGATGGTATACTTAGAGAACCCTAGAGACTCAACTAAAAAAACTACTAGAAACAATTCACAACTTTAGCAAAGTTGCAGGATTCAAAATCAATCCACATAAATCATCAGCATTTTTATATATTACCAACAAAATTCAGCAGCAAGAGATACAAAAAGAAATTCCATTCAAAATAACTGTTGATAGGATAAAATATTTGGGAATCTGTCTGGCAAGGATAAGTCAGGAACTATATGAACTAAACTACAAATCACTTTCCACACAAATAAAATCAGACCTAATCAATTGGAAAAATATTAAGTGCTCATGGGTAGGCAGAGCAAACATAATAAAAATGACAATACTACCCAGACTAATCTACTTATTTAGTGCCATAACAATCAAACTCCCAAGAAATTATTTTACAGATCTAGAAAAAATAATAGCAAAGTACATTTGGAAGAACAAAACATCAAGGATTTCAAGGGGATTAATGAAAAAAAGGCAGATGAAGGTGGCCTTGCTGTACCACATCTAAAACTATATTATAAATCAGCGCTCATCAAAACCATTTGGTACTGGCTAAGAAATAGAGCAGTTGAACAGTGGCACAGGATAGGTTATCAGGACAATCTAGGCAATAACCTTAACAATCTAGTGTTTGATAAACCCAAAGACCCCAGCTTTTTGGATAAGTACTCATTATTTGGCAAAAACTCCTGGGAAAATTGGAAACTAGTGTGGAAAAATTAGGGCTTGACCCATACATAACACCACATACCAAGATAAGATCTAAATGGGTTCATGATCTAGATATAAAGAGTGATTTTGTAAGCAAATTAGAGGAACATAATATAGTTTACATCTCAGACCTGTGGAGATGGAATAAATTTATGTCCAAAGAAGACCTGGAACTCCTAATTGAACACCAGATGGATAATTTTGATTATATTAAGTTAAAAAGTTTCTGTACAAATAAAACTAATGCAGACAAGATTAGGAGGGAAGCATCAAATTGGGAAATCATCTTTACATTTAATGGTTCTGATAAAGGCCTCATTTCTAAAATATATAGAGAATTGTCTCATATATATAAGAATTCAAGCCACTCTTCAATAGATAAGTAATCAAGGGATATGAACAGACAATTTTCAGATGATGAAATTAAAACCATCTCTAGTCATATGAAAAGTTGCTCCAAATCACTATTGATCAGAGAAATGCAAATTAAGACAACTCTGAGGTACCACTACACACATGTCAGATTGGCTAAAATGACAGGAAAAGATAATGTTGGAGGGGATGTGTGAAAACTGGGACACTAATACATTGTTGGTGGAACTGTGAACGGATCCAACCATTCTGGAGAGCAATTTGGAGCTACGCTCAAAAAGTTGTCAAACTGTACATTCCATTTGACCCAGCAGTGTTTCTATTGGTCCTATATCCCAAAGAGATCTTAGGGGAGGGAAAGGGCCCCACATGTGCAAGAATCTTTGTGGCAGCCCTTTTTGTAATGGCTAGAAACTGGAAACTGAATGGATGCCCATCAATTGGAGAGTGGATGAATAAATTATGGTATATGAACGTTATGGAATATTATTGCTCTGTAAGAAACGACCAGCAGGACGATTTCAGAGAGGCCTGGAGAAACTTGCATGAACTGATGCTGAGTGAAACGAGCAGAACCAGGAGATCATTATACACAGCAACAACAGTATTATATGATGATCAATTCTGATGGACATGGCTCTCTGCAAGAAAGAATTGTCTCAAACCAGTTCCAATTGTTCACTGAAGAAAACCATATACACCCAGAGAGAGGGATATGAAATATGGACCAAAACGTAACATTTTCATTATCTCTATTGATGTTTGCTTACATTGTGTTGCCTTTCTCTGGTTTTCTTTTTCTTGTTGATAGGATTTTTCTTGTACAACGTGTCAAGTATTTCAACATTATTAACATGTAGTGGACTTCCTGCCATCTAGGAGATGGGAGGGGACTGGGGGTAAAAGTTGTAATGGAAAGCTTTGTGAAGATCAATGCTGGGGAACTACCCATACATATGTTATACAAATAAAAAGCTTTAATTAAAAAAAAGAAAGAAAGAAAAAAAAAAGAAAATCAAAGAATAAATGCACTTAATGAAGCCCTACATGACTTTCAGATCACACAATTTTTTTTTCTCTCCCAAGATGGGGCACTCTATAGTGAGATTTCATATTGTGAATATGGGTATGGCCTCAAGCCAAGCAAGTCATTGTTTTCAAAAAATCATTTGTGTTCTTAAAGGAACTTTGTAATACCTTCTGTGAAATGGGGAAGATGATATTTATCTATTGGTATGAACCTTACTTCATAAAGAATACATCTCTTTCATTGTTCTTTCTCTTCTCCTTCCCCAGTTCTTTTTCCTTCTCTACTCTTCCACTCACTTCCTTCTTTATTTTCTCTATTATTTGGTAAGGACTTGCAGGAGAGAATAAAATTCATTAAACATATGTGGATACAAATAACACCTATTTGGAAGATACATTTATTGACCCTCTACTTTTTCTCTGTAATCCTTATGACTTAACAAGAAATCCTCCTTAATTTGGAACCTATCTGAATTTGGGATCATTTGAATTAGGTCTGGACCTGAAATTCATTTTTGTTCAATCCTATGAAAAAAAGGTTTGTTAAGCTGCTGAAAACTGTAAATAAAATTGCAGATGGTAAAGACTAAGTATTTGAGAACAAAATATTTTTAAGTATCTCAGAAGTACTCATTTACATGCAAATCATGTCTTTGCTAATTATAACAGCCTTACCTGTTCATTAAAGAAGATGCCCCTAAGGAAACTTATTAGGCAATGTTATTAGCTTAGTTAAGGTCACTGTGCACTCAAAAGTAATAACATTGTATTTCTTTAAAAGCTATTTCTTAACTCTATCTTTACCCTAATTCAGATTGCCCTTTCCTAAAATTATTCTGAATTAGTGAAGGTTTAAACTATTAGCTTGACTTGCATAAATGAGGAAAGAAATAAAAAAATATGGAAAACATAGTTATTATATAAAATATAATACACTTAAGAGAAATTAATTAAAGTCCCAAACATAGAACCAAATCAGGTCCAAGGGACTAAATTTATGAAGCAAAAAAATGAATCTAATTCTGGAAAGGATATACTCCCTTGATTATGATTTATACAAAGTTAAAAAAAAGTAGAAATATGTGCAAAGATCACACCCAAAATGGAAATGAACTATAAGGAATGATTTGTGACTATCCTTTACAAGATGAATGGTGTGAAAAAGGCAACAACTATTTTTGATTTAGTCTGACAAAGAGGAAGAATTTTCTGAAGCAATAAGGATTGAACTCTTTATATGAAATGGCTGCAACATTTTACAGTTTCTAATAAATAAATGCATGAGGGGATAGTTGATGTGATCTAGAATGTTCTTCACACTTTGGGATTTTGAATTTAAAAGTATTTACAGCAATCATAGTAATGGTCTCAGAGTTTCATATTCTAAAAGAAATAATGAATTTGAGATGTATTAGTGAGCCTTAAGAATGAAATTTTGATTACACAATGAAGAATGAGATTCATGAGGGCTGCTCTCTAAAGAAACTAATGTAAAGGCATAGAGACATTTGCCAATTTAAATTATAGTCAGGTACAGGAGAAACCAGCAAGAGAAGTAAACTAATCTTAATATAAAACCATGATATCATATTTAGCATCAGAAACGCAAGCTCAGAATGAACTAAACATTATAATAAATATTAAGAATAATTAAGAAAAAATATTTTGTTTTGTTTTTTGGAAGGAGGGAGAGAGCAAGATAAAGAACCATAAAGAAAGAGTAGGAGTTCTAGAAAGGATAAACAGGACAAGGATAATAAATAATCAAAGAAGATAAATCTGTACAGTTTTTGTTTTGATTTTCTTTTCTTTACCAAAGTGAATATTAAGACTAGGAAATGCAGAACAAAAATGGTTATAAGGGAACTGAAACCCAAAATAATTATTCAGATAATATCAAGTCACTACATATTCTCACTGAGTTCAAGTTACTAGGCTCACATGAAGAAATGTCCAAGGTAATGTCAGATGAGTAGGATATTGTGTACTTAGAAGGTAATAAAAGCTTTTACTATGTGTTGGGCAACTTTTCTAAGTTCTTGGGAGACAAATACAAGGAAGAAAGATCATCATTGCTGTCAATGAGTTTACATTCTGCATGCAACTGATAGGAAAATGACACATAAAGGAACACTATAAAGTGGGGCTTAGGGGGATACATGCACTTTGATCTAATATGTAAATAGTCAGTAAGTGGTGTAGAAACTTCAGTTCACTCAAGATAAGGTGAAAGTTCATTGATGACAGCCTTCATTGTTGTAGTGGATTGGAAATAAGGTTAATGACTGGAATGTAAGCACCATGGTCAGGAAATGGTTAGAAAGTGAGATGGGGTTCTATTTCATGATGAGTTCAAATTCACTTAGCAGAACAAGGGTTAAGAGTTAAACCTTTTGGTATGAGTGTGGTTATAGATGAAGATGACAGCTGGATAGTAGGAAGCATGAGATGAGAAAACCAAGAAAATTCAAATGTGGCTATTCACTCAAGAAATCTTCCTCTATAATTCTCCCTCTTTTGGAGTACAGATGGGATGTGCAAGAGTCTATTGCAAGACCACAGGACTGTTTATGAGTGGATTGTTCAAGGGATATTGACCCTACAAGTTGAAAGATAACCTATGTGGGGCAGAGCCAAGAGGGTGAAGAACAGACATGTCTCTATGTGACCTGTTCTGAGATACCATCAAATTAACAATAGATTAAACCTCTGAACTGGTTTTGGAGTGACAGAGCCCACAAATATTTGGAGTACAACAAATTTCCAAAACAAGATACTTTGGAAGAATTTCAAAAGAGATTTGCTTCAATTGGGCAGAGGGAGAGGCTACTGAGACACAGTGCAGGGAGTACAGGTCTAGGAGCTGGGGCAGGGACACAGGGCTTTGCAGCATTCAGGCACAGTGGGATCTACTGTGAGGCTTTTAAGCTACTCTGTTCTGGTTACAGGTCAGTGTTTCTGCAGATTTGTTGCAAAACACCCAAAAGCAAATACAAAGGACAAATTGTGAGCCACTGAGCCCCAGAAGAAGGTGGGACTTGTCTGCACTTACCCAGCACTAAAAGTCAGTCAGCAAAACCACCTCAGGGCAAAAAAGTGGCTGTCACCTCTTTGTCTTAAGAGCAGATTTCAAACTTTAAAAAAAGAGCAAAAAAAAAGAAAAGAAAAAAGAACTCTATCTACAGCTTTTATAGAGAAAGAGAACAAACCTCAAATACTGAGAATCTTAGAGGCAAATGAACTCCAGATGAAGCCCCAAAGGATGATAGGAATTGGTGCTCATTTCACAAGCCTCTCTTGGAAGAATTCAAAAAGTATCTTAAAAGAGAGTTAAAAGAAAAATGTGGAAAGGAAATGAGATCTTTGCAAGAGGGTATGGAAAAAGAAAACCAAAAATTATCTGAAGAAAACTCTTTAAAATAGACTTGATGATATGGAAAAAGCATATAACTACTTACAAAATAGATATGAAAAACAAACCAATTCATTGAAAAGCAAAGTCTGTGAAATGGAAAAAAAATGCAATAAAAACACTTGGTATAAAAGTTCAATTGGCCAAATGAAAAAGATGATTAAAAAAACTAACTAAAAATGCACTAAAAATTAGAATTGAAGGGGCAACTAGATGGTGCAGTGGATACGGCACCATGCCTGAAGTCAGGAGAACCTGAGTTCAAATCTTGCCTCAGAAAGTTCACATTTTCTAGTTGTGTGACCCTGGGCAAGTCATTTGACCCCAGTTGCCTCAACAGAAAAATTATAATTGAATAAATGGAAGTGAATGACTCAATGAGACTTCAAGAATCAGTCAAACAAAACCAAAAGAAAAAGAAAAATAGAAGAAAAAATAAAATATTCCATTCGAAAAAAACAACTGACCTGGAATATAGTTCTAGCAGAGACAATCTAATAAGTATTGGACTTCTTGAAAATCATTATTTAAAAAAAAAAAGCCTAGACACAATCTTTCAGGAAATCATCAAGGGAAACTGACCAGATGTCCTAGAACCAGAGGGTAAAATAGCCATTGAAAGAATTTCCTGATCACCTCTTGAAAGAGACCCCCAAAATGAAAATTCCAAGAAATATTGTAGCTAAATTTCAGAACTATCAAATCAACGAGAAATTATTGCAAGCAGGTAGTAGGAAACAATTCAAATATCAAGGAGCCACAAACAGGATTACCCAGGAACTAGCAGCTTCCACTTTAAATGATCAAAGGGCAGGGAATCTGATATTCTGAAAGGCAAAGGAACTTTAATTACAGCCAAGAATCAATTATCCAGGAAAACTGAGCATCATCTTTCAGAGAAAAAAAGATGGATATCCAGTGGAACAGTTTAATTTCATCTATTTCATCTATTTCTGATGAAAAGACTAGAGCTGAATAGAAAATTTTACCTTCAAATACAGAACTCAAGAGAAGCATAAAAGAGTAAAAAGGAAAGAAAAATAACTTTCTTTTAAAAGTTAAAGAGTTTATATCCATATATGGGAACATGATACGTTTAACTAGAGATCTGTATCTCTGTTATATACTTATATATACTTACATACTTAGAGGGTGCAGATATAATTTGATTTTATTGTGATGATTTAAAAAAGGAGGAAAGGTGATTCTATTAAAAAAGGAAAATGGAGTTAAATTACATCTCATGAGGAGGCAAAAAATAACTATTGGATTTGAGGGAAAGGGGGAGAGGGATGAACATTGTGCAAATCTTACTCTCAGGAGAGTTGGCTCAAAGAGAAAATATCAGACACATTAAGCTTCACAGAGAAGCTTATTTCAATGTATAGGGAAGTAGGATGGGAAGGGGAAAGGAAGGGCAGAGGATAATAGAAGGGAGATCATAAGTAGAAGGGGAAAGGTCTAAGAAAGGGGAAGGGGCTCCAAAAGGGGAGGGCTGTTTGAGGTAGTGGGTGATCAGTGACAAAATACTAGTGAGGATAGAAAGAGGGAAAAGCAAGAGAAAAATAAAACCGGGGTAAACAATATAGTAGGAAATACAGATTTAGTAATTTTATCTGGAATGTGAATGGGATGAACTCTCCCATAAAATGGAAGCAAATAACAGAGTAGATTAAAAACCAGAATCCTACAATTTGTTGTTTACATTTAAAGCAGAGTGATACATTTAGTGTAAAGGTAAAAGATTGGATCAGAATGAATTATGCTTCAACTGAGTTTAAAAAAAAGCAGGGGTAGCAATGCTGATCTCAGATCAAACAAAAGCAAAAATATATCTAATTAAAAGAGATAAGGAAGGTAACTATATCCTACTTAAAGGACCCATAGGTAATGAAGTAATACCAATACTTAACATATGCGCACCAAGTAATATAGCATCCAAATTCCTAGAGGAGAAGTTAAGAGAGCTGCAAGAAAATTTAGACAGCAAAATTATCCCAGTAGAGGATCTCAACCTTACTCTCTCAGAACTAGATAAATTGAACCACAACATAAATAAGGAAAAAGTTAAGGAGGTAAATAAAATTCTAGAAAAGTTAGGGATAATAGACCTTTCAAGAAAATTGAATGAAGACAGAAAGGAATATACTTTTTTTTCTCAGCATTTTATGGAGTCTATACAAAAATTGACCATGTATTTGAGCATAAAAACCTCAAAATCAAATGCAGAAAGGAAGAAATAGTAAATTCATCTTTCTAAGATTATGATGCAATAAAAATTCATGCAATAAAAGGTCAGGGGAAAATGGGCCAAAAATTAATGGAAAACTAAATAACCTAATCCTAAAGAATGAGTGGGTGAAACAACAAATCATAGCCATAATCAAAAATTTCATTAAAGAGAATGACAACAATAAAACAACATGCCAAAATTTGTAGGATGCAGCCAACACAGTTAATAGGGGAAATTTTATATCTCTAAATGCTTACTTGCATAAAATAGAGAAAGAGAAGATCAATGAATTGGACTTACAATTTAAAAAGTTAGAAAAACAACAAATTAAAAACCCTCATTTAAATACCAAATTGGAAATTCTGAAAATAAAAGAGGAGATTAATAAAATTGAAAGTAAGAAAACTATTGAATTAATAAAGAAAACTAAAAGATGGTTTTATGAAAAAAATCAATAAAGCTTTAGTTAATTTGATTAGAAAAGGAAAGAAGAAAATCAAATTGTTAGTTTCAAAAATGAAAAGGGAGAACTTTTCACTAATGAAGAGGAAATTAGAGCAATAATTATGACTTATTTTGCCCAACTATATGTTAATAAATTTGATAATCTAAGTGAAATAGAGGAATACTTACAAAAATATAGATTGCCCAGATTAATGGAAGAGGAAATAAATTACTTCAATAATCCCATTTTAGGAAAAAAAAAAAGAACAAGTGAATAATCAATTCTCTTAGAAAAAATCTCCAGGGCCAGAAGGATTCACATGTGAATTCTACCAAATTTTTAACTCCAATACTATGGAAACTATTTGAAAAAATATGGAAACAAGGAATCCCACCAAATTCCTTTTCTGACTCAGATATGATATTAATACCTAAACAAGGTAGGGTGAAAAATAAAGGAAAAAAATATATACCAATTTCTTTAAAGAATATTGATGTAAAAATTTTAAATAAAATATTAGCAAGGAAATTACAGAAAGTCATCCATAGAATAATACACTATGAGTAAGTAGTTTTTATACCAAGAATAAAGGGCTGGTTTAACATTAGGAAAACAGTAACTGATTATATCAAAAAACAAACTAACAAAATCATATGATTATCTCAATAGATGCAGAAAAAGCATTTGACAAAATCCAGCACCCATTTATATTAAAAACACTAGAGAGTATAGGAATAAATATTAATGACTAGTAACATCTATTTAAAACCATCAGTAAGCATCATATGTAATAGGAACAAACTAGAGCCATTACCAATAAGATCAGGGATGAAACAAAGTTGTCCACTATCACAATTACTTTTCAATGTTTTATTAGAAATGTTAGCTTTGGCAATAAGAGAAGAAAAATAGATTAAAAGCATTAGAATAGGTAGGGAGGAAGGCAAATTATCACTCTTTGCAGATGATATGATGGTATACTTAGAAAATCAACTAAAATCTACTAGAAATAATTCACAACTTTAGGAAAGTTGCAAGATACAAAATAAATCCACAGAAATCATCAGCATTTTTATGTATTACCAACAAAGCCCAACAGCAAGAAATACAAAAAGAAATTCAATTTAAAGTAATTGTCAATAATATAAAATATTTAGGAGTCAATCTGCCAAGGCAAAAGTAAGGAATTATATGAACACATCTACAAAAAACTTTCCGCACAAATAAGTCAGATATAGGGGCAGAGCCAAGATGGTGGAGAGGAGACATAATTCTCTGTGACCTCCTCTGACCTTTTATCAAAACCAACAGCAAATTAAGCCTCTAAATTGGTTTTGGAGTGAAAGCATCCACAAGTATTTGGAGTACAATACATTTCTCGAAGAAGTTACCTTGGAAGAACTTCAGAACAGGTAAGTTTTAAAAAGGCAGGGGTATAGTCTACTGAGCCCAGACCACAGTTCAGGGGAGACTGTGGCAGGGAGCCAGGGTCAGGAGTCAGAGTGTTGCAGTTTCTAGGCATCTGTGAGTTTGTTAGACTATTCTGCCCTGATTGCAAGCAGGTGGTTTGGCAGACTTGCCTTTTGTAAAAGGTAAATTGTAAAGCACTGAGGCTGGGAAGACTGTACCTAGCCTTGATTACCAAGCACTGGAAATCAATCAGCAGAACTGCCCCAAGGCATATTAAAGCAGCTATTACTACTTTGCTTTAAATAGACCTCAAGCCTTAAAAAATGAATTAAAAAAAAAAAAGAACTCTCACCATAGACAGTTTTATGGAGAGAGAGAAAAACAGACCTCAGATACTGAGGTTCCTAAAGACAAAGCAACTCCAGAGAAAGCCACAAAGGGAGACATGATCTGGTCCCCATTTCACAAGGCTTTCCTAGAAGATTGCATAAAGAATCTTAAAAGAGTTAGAAGGAAAATGGGGAAATGAAATGAGATTACTGCAAGAAAGAATGGGAAAAGCATATAATGCCCTACAAAAGAGATATGAAAAAGATACCAATTGACAGAAAAACAAAAGTGGTAACATGGAAAAAGAATACAATGGACAAAAAATTAAATTGGACAATTACAAAAGGAGTTTAAAAAGATAAATGAAGAAAATAATATGCTAAAAATTAGAATAGAACAAATGGAAGTGAATGACTCAATAAAACTTCAAGAAGTAGTCAAACAAAAAAATGAAAAAATAGAAAAAATATGAAATATCTCCTAGGAAAAACAACTGACCTGGATCTAGGATCTAGGAGAGACAATCTACAGATTAATGGACTTCCTGAAAGCCATGATGAAAAAAAAAGAACCTAGACACTATCTTATAAAAAAAATCATAAAAGAAAACTGCCCTGATATTTTAGAATCAGAAGGAAAGAATTCATAAATAACCTTCTGAAAGAGACCCTAAAATTAAATCCCCAAGGAATATCATGGCTACATTTCAGAACTATCACACCAAAAAAAAAAAAAGATATTACAAGCAGCCAGAAAGAAACAATTCAAATATTGAGGAGCCACAATTAGGATCACCGAGGACTTATCAGCTAACACATTAAAGGATCAAACAGCCTGGAAGCTGATATCCAGAAAGGCAAAGGAACCTGGATTACAGCCAATAATAAGCTATACAACTAAAATGAGCATTATCTTCCAGGAAAGATGAGGGGCAATTAATAATATAGGTGAATTTCACCTATTTCTAATGAAAAAACCAGATCTGAACAATAAATTTGACCTATAAACACAGAATTCAAGAGAAGCATAAAAAGATAAAAAGCAAAGAACTCTTGATAACTATATTTCTATTATGGGTATACTTAGAGAATGTGGGTAGAATTTGATTTTATTTTGATAATATGAAAAAGGACCTAGAGGTGTAAAGGAGATAATAGTGGGAAAAGAGGGAAAAGGAGGTAAAATAAGGAAAATTACATCTCATGAAGAGCCAAAGAAAACCTATTATTATTGAGGGAAAGAAGGAAGGGGGAGGAGCATTGTATGAATCTTACTCTCATCTGATTTGGCTGTAAGACATATTTGGTTTCATAGAGAAAGTTGTCTCACCTTTTAAGGAAATGGAAGGGAAAGGGGGAAATAAATGGAAAGACTAATAGAAGGGAAACCAGAAGAATTAGGGGAAATGTGTAAAAAGAGGGGGGGAGTTTCAAAGGGGAGAGGACTGTTTGAGAAAGGTGGTAATCAAAAGCAAAATATTGAGGAAGAGGGAAGGGTGAAAGGAGAGAGAAAAACATAATTTTGGGTAAATAAGATGGCAGAAAATACAGAATTAGTTATTTTAACTGTGAATGTAAATGGGATAAACTGTCCCATAAAACGGAAGCAGATAGCAGACTGGATTAAAAGCAAGAATCCTACAATATGTTGTTTTCAAGAAGCACATCTAAAGCATAGTGATATATATAGAGTGAAGGTAAAGGGCTGGAACAGAATCTATTATGCTTCAGGTGAACAAAAAAAGCAGGGATAGCAATCCTGGTCTCAGATCTAGTAAAATCAAAGACAGATCTAATTAAAAAGATAAGGAAGGAAACTATATTTTACTAAAGGGTACCATAGATAATGAAGCAAATCAATACTAAACACAAATTCACTAAGTGATATAACATCTCAATTCCTAGAGAAGTTAAGAGAGATGCAAGATAAAATAGATAGCAAAACTATGCAACTGTGGGATCTCAAACTTGCTTTCTCAGAACTAGATAAAGCAAACCACAAAATAAACAAGAAAGAAGTTAAGGAAGGTAAACAAAATTTTAGAATAGTTAATATGATAGATCTTGGAGAAAAGGTAACAGGGTAACAGAAGAGGAAATAAATTATTTAAATAGCCCCATTTTAGAAAAAGAAATAGAACAAGCTATTAATCAAATCCCTAAGAAAAAATCTTCAGGGCCAAATGGATGAATATTGATGTAAAAATATTAAGTAAAATATTAGCAATGAGATAACAGAAAGTCATCCCCAGCATAACACAATATGTTCAAGTAGGATTTATACCAGGAATGCTAGGCTGGTTCAATATGAGGATAACTAATAGCATTATCAAATATATCAATAATCAAACTAACAAAAATCACATGATTATCTCAATAGATGCAGAAAAAGCATTTGACAAAATCCAACACCCATTCTTGTTAAAAATACTAGAAAATATAAAAATAAATGGACTTTTCCTTAAAATGATCAGTAGCATCTATTTAAAACCACCAGCAAGCATCATATGTAATGGGAACAAACTAGAACCATTCCCATAAAATCAGGAGAGAAAAAAGGCTGCCCACTGTCACCATTACTAGTCAATATTGTACTGGAAATGATAGCTTTGGCAATAAGAGAAGAAAAAGAAATTAAAGGAATTAGAGTAGGTCATTAGGAAACCAAATTATCACTCTTTCCAGATGATATGGTGGTATACTTAGGGAACCCTAATGAATCACATAAATAAACTTCTAGAAACAATTCATAACTTTAACAAAGTTGCAGGATACAAAATAAATCCACATAAATCATCAGCATTTTTATATATTACCAAAAAAGTTCAGCAGCAAGAGATACAAAAGAAATTATATTCAAAATAACTGTTGATAGTATAAAATATTTGGGAATGTATCTTCCAAGGGAAAGTCAGTAACTATACGAACAAAACTATAAAACACTTTCCACACAAATAAAGTCAGACCTAATCGGTTCAAAAAATATCAAGTGCTCATAGGTAGGCTGAGTGAGTATAATAAAAATGACAATGCTACCTAAATTAATCTACTTATTTAATGCCATGCCAATCAAACTTTCAAGAAATTATTTTACAGATCTAGAAAAAAATATTAAGAAAGCTCATCTGGAAGAACAAAAAATCAAGAATTTCAAGGGAATTAATGAAAAAATGCTTATGAAGATGGCCTTGCTGTGCCAGATCTTAAACAATATTATAAAGTTGTGGTCATCAAAACTATTTGATACTGGCTAAATTAGTTGATTAGTGGAATAGCATAGGATCACAGGACAAACTAGGCAATAACTATAGCAATCTAATATTTGACAAACTGAAAGACCCAGCTTTTGGGATAAGAACTCACTATTTGACAAAAACTGCTTGGAAAATTGGAAACTAGTATAGAAGAAATGAGGACTTGACCATCGACACCATATACCAAGATAAGATCTAAATGAGATCATAATTTAGACATAAAGAGTGATATTATAAGCAAATTAGAGGAGCATAGGATAATTTACCTCTCAGACCTGTGGAGAAGGAAGGAATTTGTCTCCAAAGAAGAACTGGAACTCATCATTGAACACCAGATAGATAATTTTGATTATATTAATTTTAAAAGTTTATGTGCAAACAAAACTAATGCAGAAAAGATCAGAAGGCAAGCAATAAATTGGGGTATTACTTTTACTTTACTTACTTTACTTACATTTAAGGTTTCTGATAAAGGCCTCATGTCTAAAATATATAGAGAATTTACTCAAATTTATAAGAATTCAAGCCATTATCCAGTTGATAAATGGTCAAAGGATATGAACAATTTTCAGATGAAGAAATTAAAATTATTTTTTAATATGAAAAGGTGCTCTTAATTACAATTGATCAGAGAAATTAAGACAACTCTGAGATACCACTAAACATCTTTCAAATTTGCTAAGATTACAGGGAAAGATAATGATGAATGTTGTAGTGTATGTGGGAAAACTGGGATACTGATAAATTGTTGGTGGAAGTGTGTGTGGAATCAACCCTTCTGAAGAGCAATTTGCTTATATGCTCAAAAGGTTATCAAGCTGTGCATATCCTTTGACCTTGCAGGATTTGTACTGGGCCTATATCCCAAAGAGATCTTAAAGGAAGCAAAGGGACTCACCTGTGCAAAAATATTTGTGGCAGCCTTTTCAGTAGTGGCAAGAAACTAGAAACTGAATGTATGTCCATCAGTTGGAAAATAGTTGAATAAATTTTGGTATATAAATGTTATGGAATATTATTGTTCTGTAAGAAACAACCAGTAGGATGATTTCAGAAAAGCCTGGAGAGACATACATGAATTGATACTAAGTGAAATGAGCAGAACCAGGATTTCGTTATACATGGCAACAACAAGATTATATGATGATCAATTCTGATGGATGTGGCTCTCTTCAACAATGATATGTTTCAAATCAATTCCAATTGTTAAGTGATGGAGAAAGCCATCTACAACCAGAGAGAGGCCTTTGGGATCTGAGTGTGGAGCACAACATAGCATTTTCATACTTTCTGTTGATGTTTGCTTGCATTTTGGTTTTTTTTTTCCCCTCAGGTTTTTTTTCTTTTTACATCTGGTTTTTCTTGTGCAGCAATATAACCTATGAATATGTATACATGTATTGGATTTATCATATATTTTAACATAGTTAACATGTATTAGACTACCTGCCATCTAGGGGAGGGGATGGGAGAAAGGAGAGAAAAATTTGGAACACTTTTGCAAGGATCAGTGTTGAAAAATTACCCATGCATGCGTTTTGCAAATAAACAACTTTAATAAGTCAGACATAACCAATTGGAAAAATATCAAGTGCTCATGGGTAGACCAAATAAATGTAATAAAAATGACAATATTTATCAATCTAAATTATTCTGCTTATTCTGTGGTATACTAATCAAACTCCCAAAAATTATTTTATAGCCCTAGAAAGGGTAACGTCAAAGTTCAACTGGAAGTACAAATGATCAAGAATTTCAAAGAAATTAATAAAAAAATGCAAATGGAGGTGGCCTACCTGTGCCAGACCTAAAACTATATTACAAAGCAGCAGTCATCAAAACCATTTGGATAAGAAATAGAGTAGTTGATCAGTGGAATAGGTTAGGTTCACAGGCCAAAATAGTCAATGACTATAGTAATCTTTTGTTTGACAAGCCCAAAGACCCCAGCTGACAAAAATTGCTGGGGAAATTGGAAACTAATATGACAGAAAGTGGGCATTGACCCACATCTAACACTGTATACCAAGATAAGGTCAAAATGGGCTCATAATTTAGACATCAAGAGTCATATTATAAGCAAATAAGAAGAACAAAGGATAGTTTACCTCTGGGATCTATAGATATGGAAGGAATTAGTGGCCAAAAAAAGAACTGGTTTTCATCATTGAACACAAAATAGATAGTTTTAATTATATTAAGGTAAAAAAATTGTATGAAAAAACTAAGACAGACAAGACTAGAAGGAAGCAATAAACTGGGAAAACATTTTTACATTCAAAGGTTCTGATACAGGCCTCATTTCTAAAATATATAGAGAATTGATTCAAATTCATAAGAATTCAAGCCATTCCCAATTGGTAAATGGTCAAAGGATGTCAACAGACAATTTTCAGATGAAAAATTAAAACCATTTCTAGCCATATGAAAAGGTGCTCTAAACCACTATTGATCAGAGAAATGCAAATTAAGACAATTCTGAGATACCACTACATGCTTCTCAGGTTGGCTAAGATGACAGGAAAAGATTATGATGAATGTTGGAGGGGATATGTGAAAACTGGGATATTAATACATTGTTGGTGGAACTGTGAATGGATCCAACCATTCTGGAGAGCAATTTGGAGCTATGCCCAAAGGGTTATCAAATTGTGCATTCCCTTTGATCCAGCAGTGTTTCTACTTGGCTTATACCTTAAAGAGATCTTAAAGGAGGGAAAGGTACCCAAAACTGGAAAAATGTTTGTGGCAGTCCTTTTTATAGTGTCAAGAAACTGGAAACTGGGTGGATGCCCATCCATTGGAGAATGGCTGAATAAGTTATGTTATATAAATGCTATGGAATATTATTGTTTATAAGAAATGATCAGCAGGATGATTTCAGAGAGACCTGGAGAGACTTACATGAACTGGTGCTAAGTGAAATTAGCAGAACCAGAAGATCATTGTACATGGCAACAACAAAATCATATAATGATCAATTCTGATGGATGTGGCTCTTTTTAATAATGAGATGATCCAGCTATCTTGTGATAAAGAGAGTTATTTACACCCAGAGAGAAGACTGTGAGAACTAAATTTGGATTACAACATAGCATTTTCCTTTTGGTTGTTGTTTGCTTGTATTTCATTTTCTTTCTCATTTGTTTCTTTTTTGATTTGACTTCCCTTGTTCAACAAGATAATTGTATAAATATGCATTGGATTTAATATATATTTTACCAAGTTTAACATATATTGGATTACTTGCCATTTAGGCAAGGGGTTGGGTAGAGCGGAAGATAATTGTACCACAAAGTTTTGCAAGTTAAAATTGAAATGTTTTCCATGCATATGTTTTGAAAATTAAAAAGCTTTAATAAAAAATAAAATGCTTATTTAAAAAAGAAAGACACTACATGTGAGAGAAGCATTAGTTCCAAATATGTTGTACAACAGTAGGAGCTGTGGTGGCTATGTTAATTTATGTATTATTCAGCAAGAAAAGAGCATCTTGTACAAGGTGTTTTAATTAAATAAATTCACTAGGATACCAGAATAAATCAGCATTGAACTCCAGTTAAGATCAATACTTTTGAACATATCTACACATGTGGGAGGAGATTCAAGATAAGGGCCATGGTTTTATAGTGTCATACCTTCAAGCTATTTATGTATAACATAAATTACAAAATGGATTTATGTCTTAAATAATTTCTGAAGTAAACAGGTGGCAGGCACATTGAATAAAAGAAAACTGTAATAGCTGAAGCAGACAGGGTGGTTACCCAGAGCATGGTAGAGTGCAGAAAATCAGTAGCAGAAATCAGAGAATAATGAAAGCATGACTGGTCCAGGCACTTTCCTCAAAATGGACGTTCTGAAGGAACTAGAATCAAACAATGAGATTATAAGGGACAAAATTTGCATGTGAGAAAGCTGGAGGTAGAAAGAAGAATGCATTTTACAATAGATAAAATTATTTGATCAGGATAAAATGTCTAGTTAGAATTAAGTCATCCCGATTCCTAGTTCTCTGTATCCTGCATCAAACTTATTCTCACATTTTAGTGAGTATAAAGGCAAAATATGTAGTGGGGATAAATAACTAGAGCAAGGTTTCCCAACACAGGATCTATGGACTTGGTTTTTAAAATTTAATATAATTGCTTTCTTTTCAAATCTATTTTTTTATTAAAACATTATTCTGAGAAGAGGAAACATAGATTTCAGTAGATTGCCAAAAGAACCTATGACACAAAGGAGGTTAAAAAACTCCTGCCTTACAGTATAGTGATCAAACTGAAATTTTATACTTGAAAAAGTGAAACTCAGAATGAGATTTAACCTATGCTGGTCCACCAAAGTGTTGCCACTCTATGTGGCCCAGCCTAAAAGAGATTTACTCAACTTCATGAAAACTATTTGTGTAGAATGCCTCCTTCATCTTGATATATTTTACATGATGAAAGTTTTTTTTTTTTTACCCACTTTCCATTTTCTGCTCTGTACTCAACCAAAATTAGAGTTCTCTCAATTAGTCCGTTCCTATAGGGTACTCCATAGAGATTTTCCTTCCATTGTCCAGATTAAATTTTTTTTAAATGTTTTCATGATGTACACTGAATGTTTACTCTCTTTTTGCCACACAGAAAACAGGGAAAGGTCTGAGAGTGTATCATTTGAGCCTGACAAGATGCTTTTTTTTTCCCTCAATCAAACTTCAATTGTGTATTTTCTGTTTATCTTGAATCCTAAGATAACTCAAGAAAGATGCTTCTAATGATCTTTCCTTTATAATCAGTCAATAAATATTTATTAAGAATCTTCTAGGAAACAGACACTGTACTAAGCACTGGAGATATAAATACAAGAAAAGAAAAGTAGTTGTGCCCTTAAGGAACTTATAATTTAATGGAAAAATTCAATACACAAAAGGAAACTAAAAAGAAGTGAGGGTGGAAGAGAAAAATCCAAGCATTTGGATATAATGGAGAAGTCCAAAGAAGTATGGTGTGAAATTAAGAGATGGTTGATCTGAGCATCTTCCTTTACTGGGAGCTTTTAGAAGATCTCTTCATTCTACTCTCTAATCAGAGAGGTCCCAGGGCAGGTTAGCTCACTGTCTATTAAAAGAAAGCAAATAAACATTTATTAAGAAAGATTACTGGAAGTTTTGCAGCCAGAATGGTGGTTGCACTAATTAGCTCAATTTTACCTCTAGAATTGACATATCCTTTGCCTGATGCCAGATTACCCAAGAAGTTTGTTGTACTTTGTAAGGAGAGAGGCAACCTAGAAGTTAAAGCACAAAATTAGACTCATTCTGGACTACACCAGGAACTAAAAGTAAAATCAAACTCTGTCCTTAGGATTGAACTGAGAATAATAATAGAAATAGAATTTAACTCATTAGTAATGAGAATGTGTGAGCATCCAAGTTAATAGAGATAATTTTTATTCTGCACTACTGTATCCTAGGGTAAGTCACAAATTCTTTCTGAACCTCAGCTTCCTCATCTGTAAAATGAGTAGCTTAGATTAGATGATCTCTTTGTGCCTTTCCTTCTAGATCTATGATTCCATGTCTATTGTACCTTAATGTCTTTGAAGATTATGTAAAGGAGAAAACTTAACTTTTTCATATCCTTCTTTTCTCATGTTGTACAATATAAAATCTTAAGTGAGTTCTCTCTGGGATACCCCTTCTTAGTCTCCTTATCCCCTGTTGAAAGTCTGCAGAAAAGGAGGATGCAAAAGAGTGACTTTCTTCAAAATAATCAATTTTCTCCTTCTTCGCCTCTCCCTCTACTCATACTTGTGGATCTTTCATTTTAAAGGTATGACTAGATATTAAGTTTACAGAATCTTTCCATGGGATTCTTAGGTAACTTCTCCCACAAGGTTACTTGTTCAGTATTTAGAAATTATGCTGTGATCTATGGACAAAGGTAACCTACAAACTCTTGTGGTATTAATAGACATTTTGAGCACGAAGCAATTTTCTACTAACTAAAGGGAAAAAAGAATAAGAAGAGGGTAGGTTACCTCAATGTCTATTAAAAGAAAGTAAGCCCTTACTAAGAAAGGTTACTAAAAGTTTTGCAGGCAGACTGGCAGTTGCACTAATTAGCTCAATTTTACCTCTAGAGTTGACATATACATTGTCTGATGCCAGATTACTCAAGAAGTTTGTTGTACTCTATAAGAAGAGAGTCAACCTAGAAGTGAAAGTACAAAATTAGACTCATTCTGGACTACATCAGGAACTAAAAGTAAAATCAAACTCTCTCTTTAGGATTAAACTGAGAATACTAATAGAAACAGAACTTAACTCATTAGTTAAGCCTGTTTTACTTTTAAAGAAAGTTTATCTGTCCCCAGAGCTAATTAAAAATAGAAGTGTATTTATTATTTCTACTTTACAAATCTAAAGGCAGGGATTCATTAACAAACTTTATATTATATTATATTATTTATTTTCTCAATGAATGAGTACCTATTTTTTGTGGAATGTACTCTACAAGGTTTTATGAGAAATATAAATAGAAGATTGAGTTCCTGGGTTCAAGAAGATTACAAATGATTTACATACCAAAACCCTCCAGAAACATGAACAAGCTATAAGATAATTATTAAGTAAAACCTAACAAAAGTGGAGAAGATGTGGAAAATGCAAAACTGCTTTTGGAAAAAAGTTGGTTCTCCCAATTTCTTCATTCTAGGTCAAATACTGTACTATGAGGCCTCCTCTCAAGGAAGCAAATCACAATCAGCTTATAACTTAGGCGTCACAGAGTTAATAAGTTTCAGGAATGCAATTTGAACCTAGGTTTTCCGAACTCCAAACTCATCATTTTATCCAAAATACCACAATATTCTTCTTGCTAAAAATAATAGTTTCTTTAATAGGAGAAACAGGTCCCATGGCAAGACCAGCAGTTCAGTGAATCCATTAGAGGCATTTTCTAGACATTTTGTGCATGTGAAACTTGTATTTAGGTTTGTTGAAAAGTTTAGTTACTGGTCAGCCAGAACCAAGATGGTAAAGTAAAAGCAGGAACTCTCTGTGCTTTCCCCCAAATCTCTTCAAATTCCTTTTTAAAATGACTCTAAACAAATTTTAGAATATCAGAACACACAAAAAGATAAAGGAGACAATTTTCCAGTTGAAGCAATGTAGAATATCAGCAGAAGTCTGTGACTCCAGGATGAGAGTGCAGCATGCAGTTTTGGTATGGATCACACCAGCACAGCCCCTGCCTCAGCCTCAGCCCTGGCCCCAGTATTAGCAAAGCAGGAACTGGCCTAGGAACCTCAGAATCAGTGGCAGTACTGGTGACTTCCAGACCTCTCAGCCCAGATATCTCAAAGATGACTTCAAAGGTCAGCAGAGAAGATCTGTGGCACCAGGGTGGAAGTTCAGTGTGCAGTCCCAATGAAGGACATGCCACACAGCCCCAGCCCCAGCAAACAGAATCAGCAGCAGCCCTGGTGGTTTTTAGACCTCTCAGCCCAGAGATACCAAAGACTACTTGAAAGTTTGGCAGGAAATATTTGTTAGTAGGGTGAAAAAGTCTTGGGAAACCAGCATGCTAGGAGTGGGTATGGGCTGCGGCAGCCAGTGGCAGCTTCTGGAGGCCTCAGATCATAGTAGATGTTTTTATTAATACTGAGAAAGGACTCTGTTGCTTCAGTACACTAGATCTTTTTGTTTTTATTTTTTCTAGCACACTAGATCTTAAAGTTACAGTGGAATGGGGATATTCCTAATAATTCCAAGGCAGGAACAGAGTTCTAGCTTAACAAAAAGTTAAAAGCTGTGTAATAGGCTAGGGAATTGAGGAGACAATTGAAAAAAAAAAGATTCTGATCATAGAAAGCTGGTATGGTGGCAAAGTAGATGGAAACACATGCTCAGAAGAAGATAACAAAGCTCCAAAGGCTTCAAGAAAAATAAGACTTGGTTTCAGGCCATGGAATAGCTCAAGAGGGATTTTGAAATTCATTAAAGAAAGATGGAAAATATAAAGATAATTTAGAATTAATGCAAAAGGAAATACCAAAAAAAGCTGATGAGGAGAAGAATGTCTTAAAAAATAAATTGGCCAAATGGGAAAGAAGGTAGAAACACTCATTAAGGAAAATAATTTTGGCTTTATAAGATATCAAGATACAATAAAGCAAAACAAAAAAAAATGAAAATAATTATGAAATATCTCATTGGAAAAACAATTGTCCTGGAAAATAGATCCAGGAGGAATAATTTAAAAATGATTGGTCTATCTAAAAGCCATAATCAACTAAAGAGTCTGGACATCATCTTTCAAGAAATTTTCAAGGAAAACTGTCCTGATATTCTAGAACTGGAGGGTAAAATAGAAATTGAAAGAATCCACTGAAAGATTACCTCCTGAAAGAGAAGCCAAAATGAAAATTCCCAAGAGTATTACAACCAAATTTCAAAATTCCCAGATGAAGGAGAAAATATTGCAAGCATCCAGAAAGACACGATTCTAGTACATTGAAACCACAAGCAAAATACAACAATATATCTGTTAAAACAACAACAATAACTAGAAAACAAAGGAATGCATGGTTTTTCCTTGATAAGGTCGTTATATAGCACATAGAAGGTGTTTAATAAATGCTTGTTAATGTGATCTGTTATTTAATACTGTCTTTCTAAAACCAAGAGTTGACTTTATTTATAATGGAGATAAGCTAAAGACTTTTCTAACAGCATCAAAGGTAAAATAAAGATGTTCATTGTGAACAATATCGATTGATATAGTGCTAAAAATGCTAGCTAGAGAAATAAGACAAGAAAAAGAAATTGAGGGAATAAGCAAAGGCAAAGAAGAAACAAAATTACTGCTTTTTATAGATGATGTAATGGTTTAATTTGAGAATCTTACAGAATGGATATAAACAGGGAGGGATATAAAATAAATCTGCATAAATCATAAGCATTTCTGTATATTAGAAATAAAACACACAAAGGAAGAGAAAGAAAAAGTTTGTTTGAAATAAATACAAAAAGTACAGAATACATAATTACCAAGATACATACAAGAATCATATAAATATAACTATAAATTAATCTTAATAATGGTTAGTAGAGTAATTGGTAGGGTGAATAATATTTATCATAATATAAAATATTAACTAATAAAATTCTAATTAAATTAATCTACTTATTCAATGTCATGCCAATCAAACTACTGAAGGATTGCTTTATAGGACAATAAAATATTTTTAAAGCTCCAGAAAAACAAAAAGTTAAGAATCTCAAAGGAACATAATGAAAAAAGTGGGAAGGAAGGCGGTCTAATAGTACCAAGCTCCAAACTACACTACAAAGTAATAAATATCAAAACATTTCATATTATTGTGAGAGAGACAGAGACAGAGATAGACAGAAAGAGAAACAAAGAGAGACAGAGATAGAAACTGAGACAGAGACAGAGAGACAGAGAAACAAGAGACAGAGGGAGAGGGAGAGAGAGACATCAGAAAACCAGATTATGTGGAAAGCATACAAAAGTCAACAAATACAGTAGCTTTTTGGGAGTGGAAAACTGGAAACTAAAGAGGTTCTATTATATTGAAAAATAGCTAAAATTATGGTATATTAATATAATAAAATCATTGCCTTATAAGAACAAATAAAATGAATAGTTTCAGAGAAACCTGAGAAAATGTTTGAATCTATGCAGAGTAAACAAAAATAGGAAAACAAAACAAAAAACCCCACCAATTTACAACCAAATAGTTTCGAAAAGCTTAAAAATTCTAATCATTGCAAATGACAAACCATGATTCTAGAGGACTGATGATGAAGAATAGTACATTCATTTTGACAAAGAGGAGAATATGCAGAATAAAACAGACATTTATGGAATAGCAATATGACAACTTGTTTGACTATATATATTTATTATAGGTGACTTTTTGTTCTTTTAAAATGTGTTTTGTTATTATTCCCAGTTCAATAAAATAATTTTTGGTGATTTTATTGGGATGGCACTGGATATAAAAATAGTTGAGGTGAATAAATTATTTTATTATATTGACCCTGCCTACTTATGAATAATTAATATTTGTCTAATTATTTAAATCTGATTTTACTTGAATAATTTTTTTACATTATTTTGTTAGTATGGTTCCTTGACTTGTTTTATCAGGAGTAGTGACAGGTATTTTATGTTGTCTAGAATTATTTTAAATGTAGTATCTCTTACTGTTTCTTCTTACAGGGTTTTGTTTTTGTTATATAGGAAACCTAATGATTTATGTGGATTTGCTTTATATACTGCTACTTTGCTAAAATTTGGGGAATGACTGAATGTGATATAATGTGATGGAATATGATTGTGCTGTAAGAAATGATGAGCTTAATGGTCTTAGAAAAATATGGCTAGACTTGCATGAAATAATGAAGAACAAAATAAGCAAATAAACCAAGAGAACCTTGTATACAGTAAAAGCAATATTGTTTTAAGAATAACTTTGAGTGAATAAATCATTTCAACTATTATAAATACCCAAATTAACTACAAAGGACATATAAAATAATTCTTTCTAGAGAAAGAATTATAAAATAGAAGTATGTATAGAATGATTTTGAATATATAAACATATTTCTATCTAATGGTTGCCATCTTTAGGGTAGAGGGAAGAAAAATGAAAAAAAAGAAATTTTCATGCTAACTATATTTTATAAAGAATAGCACTTTAAAAATACTACTTTATGAAAATGCTTGCTTTATTCCATTAATTAAAATTAAATTAAATAATAAAAAATCAAAAAGTGACCTTATTTTCTTTTTTTCTTTTTACATTTCTTATTCCTTTCCTTCTCTTGTCCTTCTTCTGCTTCTGCTTCTCCTTCTCCTCCTATTCTTCCTCTTCCTTGGCCTTCTTCTTATTCAACTTCTTTTCAATAAGGATATTGTCCTGGGAGGGAGAGAAAATATATGGTGTTTAACTAGAAAAAAAAAGAATTAAAGAGAAATCTCAGTATGGAATTTCAATATATTCATCTTCCTACTTCCCTCTTATTGAAACTCCAGTATAAGATTATCTCTAATTATCGTAATTTCCTTCCTAAATTGTGTGAGACATTTCTTCTACTATTTTTGAGTTATGAAAAGAGTCTGAGACTGGATTTGAACTGAGGAAGATGAGTCTCCCTGACTCCAGACCTGGCATTCTATCCATTGTATCACTTAGTTGTCCCATTTTTTCTACTACTAAATTGCTTATTAATGTATGTCACCTATAAGTTGTCTTTATTGCCATGGTAATATATCTTTAGGTTCAGATATTTTGACCCCCAATTCCTATCTTAATGTCATCATGGTGTAGTATCTGGGAGTCATAGGCATGGATTTGAGGCTTAACTCAGTAGCTACTAGCTGTATGAGTTTGAGAAAACTGATTAATATGCACACATTTATTAAGAACATACTATGAAAAAAGTACTAAGATATGAAGACAAAAGTGGAAATAGTCATTTCCTTTGAAGAATTGACATCTTAATGGGAAAAAGACCATATACATGTATAGGCATATATGACATAAAGACAGAATTAATACAAAGTTACACTAGAGAAAAAAGTACTAATAAGTGAGGAGGGGCAAGAACAGCCTCCTGCAGGTAGAGTATTAATGGAAGCCAAGGATATTATGACATAACATGAAGAGGTAGAGAATCTCAAGCATGAGAAATAGTACAAAGGCAATAACTAAAGACAGAAGACAGAATATCTTAGAAATAATCAGTTAAATAGACCAAAATCGTTGTTGTCCATTTTTGAAGAGGACCAAAATGATATCACTGTATTAGAATCAAGTTACAATGCATCTGACTGTGGCTGATCAGACCAATACAAACTTGGCATGCTCTACCACATTTGGACACAATTAGTCCATATGAACATTTGGGGTAGCTTCTTTTAATTTGTGTATTTTGTATTTCCTTTGGGCTAATTAAATCCTGCTTTGCTCATAGAGCACAGCACCTTCTCTGATGAGGGAGCTTCATGCTGGGTGGTCTTGTTTCAGTGTCTTCCATGTCATACAATAGATTTTAAAGTTCTTAAGAGATATTGTGAAAGTGTTCTTGTATCATTTTTTTCTGACTACATCTTGGGAGCTTGTCTTGTGTGAGTTCTCCATAAAAAAACTTTTTGGCAAGTGTATATTTGATATTTGAACAATGTGGCCAGGCCATTAATAGAGCTGGAATGCTTAGAAGTTTAGTTTAAGCAAGAACTTCACTGTCTAGTACTTTATCCTGCTAGGTGATCTTCAGAATCTTCCTAAGACAATTCAAATAGAAACGATTCAGTTTCGTTGCATGGCATTTGTATACTGTCTAGGTTTCACAGGCATATAACAATGAAGTCAGTACAACAGCTCTGTAGTCCTTCAGTTTGGTAATCAATCTAATATCTCTTTTCCCTCACACTTCCCTTCAGAGCCTCCTAAATACTGAGTTAGCTCTGGCAATGCGTCTGTCAATTTCACTTATTAATGTGGACATCCCTGGAAAGTATACAGTCAAGGTAAATGAATTTAATCACAGCATTCAAAGCTTCACCATTTACTGTAACTGATGGACCCATGTATGGATAGCGTGATGCTAGCTGATGGAGGATTTGTGTTTTCTTCATGTTGTTAGGCCAAAATTAACACAAACATGAAGACAGACATGGAATCAAAGTCAGATGCCACACTGATAGTAAATTCTTCAACTTGAAAAGGCTACAAGCCAAAATCAAAGTGAAGGGAATATTGGCACATGAGTTTTGGTTTGCATATGATCATACACTCAATTTGGCCTCCAAAGCAGAGGTGTAGCAAAGTATGGATCAATTCTCTGCTGCTTGTGCTAATGTTGGCCTAACAATTAAGTAGATGAAATAGTATACAAACCAAAGAGATTACAGAGAGGAGTAAAATATGTAAAAATACAAAAAAGAGAGGGAGGGACTATGTTGTAAAGAACTTTAATGATAGAAAAGTTTATACTTAATCCTAGAAATAATTAATATATATATATATATATATATATATATATATATTAAGATAGCTAGGTGTTGTAATAGATAAAGTGGTAGGCTTAGAATCAGGAAGACTCTTGAGATCTAGCCTCAGACTATTGCTAGCACTGTGACTCTGGGCAAGTCACTTAAGTCTGCCTGAATTTCTTCATCTATAAAATGAGCTGGAGAATGAAATGTCAAATCACTCCAGTATCTTTGCTAAGAAAATCCCAAATGGGTTTATGAAGATTCAGATATGACTAAAATGACTAAATCACAACAAATTTATTCAGAAGGGGGGTAATGCTGACAGCCCTAGACTTTAGGAAAATCATTTTGGCAACTATGTAGAGGATGCAATTAGAGTATGGAGAAGTATGAGGAAGGGAGAACAAATTGAAGACTATGAAATGAGTCTAGAATAAAAGTTATGATGAATGAAAGCCTTAAGAAGAGTAGTAATTTTAGGAATGGAGAAAAGGATACATCCAACAGGTTTGGTAAAGATAAATACAGCAAAGTTTGGAAACTTATTTGAATAGAGAATGTAAATGAAAGAAAGGAGTTCAGAATAATATGAAAATTGAAAACCTGGGTTCACAAGAATGCTCTTAAGGGTAATCAAAATATCAAACTTCTGATCAAGATCTTGGGGAAAAGACAAATGAATTGTGTATTGAAAATGATGAGTTTGAGACACCTATGGCATCACTAGTTTCAAATCCAGTGGAAAGTTGGCAATGGATACTGGCATTCAGAAGAATGATCAGTCAGAGAGATATATTTGAAAGTCATCGAGATATTCAGATAGTTAAACTGAGAAATCAAATGAGATTACCATATAAGTGAGAAAAACATAAATTTTCTGAGCCTCAGTTTCCTCATGTAATGTGGAGATAATATTTGCTCTACTTACTTTAAGGAATTGTTATAATGATCAGGTTGGAAAATGTGTGAGAAAGCTTTGCAAACTGTAAAACACTGTACAAATATAATCATGAATGACCAAGGATCCCTTGAAATTAATGAACAACTAAGAAACAGCATTCCTTTGAACCAGATACTTAAGTGAAAGGATTTGAGTATTGTATATTTAATTGATTAGTTGTTATATTATTTATTCATCCACATATTTGTGCCAGCCCAAAATTTGTTTGTGCAAGGAAATTTCACAATTGAGACCTAATCTTAATACCTGATGACTTGTAATGATTCAGAAGCAGAATAGGGCCAGAGAAATAGTTACTGCTTGAAAATTTTAAAAGGCAGAGAGAAATGGTTTCTAGCAGCTCTCAGTAGGGGGCTGGCCCTGGTGCTAAAGGGACTAGCGACACATTATACTTACAAAAGGTAAAAATGCATGTAAAACTAATTTTTAAATTAACTGTATCCTATAACAAGTACTTGGGTTCAATGACAACTCAGTTTTTATTCATGATCCCAGGTAATGGCCAATTTTGAGACCCAGTTTTTCCAAGGCTGACTGCTGCTAAATTCTAAAAATAGGTGAGAGCTGATATAACTATTTAATAGTGATTCTAATAGAAATAATCCCCAAGAAATCGCCTATTGTTGCTGTTAACCATCCTGTTTCCATTAATTAAAGGTAGTGAAGGCTACCACATTGAGTGCCTTAGGCTTTGCACAGGGGTGTTAATAAATTTGGATCCAGATATGTTGGCAGTATGTGGACTGGAGATGGAAAGAAACTTATTTAATTTAAATCACAATTAAGCACTAGAACAGCAACTTCTTTGGGATTTGAATAATAGTTTTTTAATTGGGATTTACTTGAGTGATACAATAGGCTGTGATTACATCCTATCTCTTTTCTTTATGCTATTATAGAGATTTTATGACCCTCAAACCAAGCAATCTTAGCTTCTTTATAGCATACACTTTAGAAAAAGTTTCTTTGGTTTTTGTAATTGTTTGCTTGTTTGGGTATTTTTGGCCTATGATATCATCTTCTGTGACAACTGCTGCTGTCATCTGCTATTTCTGAGAGAACACTCAGAGGTAAAGGAATGAGTTGAGCATCAGTAAGACTACATTTCCAAAATTATATGATTATGCTTTTCTGACTTCAGAGGCCCCTTTTCAACAACAGTCTAGGTAAAGCTGAAGCATCTGGTACAATTTGCAATTCCTCTGCAATGTGTTTCCATTAAATATATCATTTTGTCATCCTGGCTCACCTTCTATTGCCGAACAACTCATTTGCATCCACAGTAGTCCTAAAATAGTGCACTTTTCTCTGCAATGGATGATTGGGAGAAGGAGGGTAGTGGTAAGATAGCTGGGTCCAATTATCTGAGTGTGTAGATGTATCTCAGATCTATCTCTCTGATCCTAATATCTTTTTTGAATCACAGTCTTCCATCATCAGCTATCCTTTAGACATTTTTAACTAGTTGTGCTATAGACATATCAATCTTATCATTTCTAATACAGAGTAATAGCCTCAAATCTCATTGTTTTATTTCCATTAAGGAAACAGGCATTTCACTTGTCTATACATGTTCAGGTTGAAGATAATTCATTTCAGCAATGGAAATTCCTAAACACAGCTATTAAACATGCTGCAGTTTCAAGAGAATGATATGCAAATATCCTGGTGGCAGACATTTGAATGAAGTAAGTGAATCAACATAGCTTTAGCATTATCAGGATCAGGTATTAAACAAGTAATTCTTTTGGAGGGAAGATGGTAAAGGCTGAAAAAGAAAAAAAATTCTAATTCCAGTGTCATGCCTATGCTGTACCTAGATCATGCATTTAGGCTCCTTCTATCAGGGTTTTCCCTACCTGTAAAATGGTATGTTTTACCATCACATCTTGAATGTTATTGTCTTCATAGAAATTTCAATTTGATAAATATTTATCTAGCCTCTGGCTAGCAAATCATTGTCAAAGTCCTTGAAAAAAAAATGTTACAAGATATAAAGTAATCAAACTTAAATATGTGCTTTATTTTTTTTTAAAAAGGAAAACTCATGAAAACCTGAAAAATGTTTGTTTTGGTGCTAAGATGGATTTTAAAAAATGAACTCTGAGATAGTTTTCTGTTAAGAATCTGACTTTACAGCATTTATCTCATCATCTTGCTGGATCAAATTAACCCAGGGAGAAGCCACAAAAGAAAAGGAATTAGCACTCTACTCTTTCTACCCAGAAATTTACTCAAGCTCAAGTATAGTTATAAGTTGAAGTTTCAAGTACTAATAAAATTTCTCCTTTGAACTGAGGAGGAAAACCTGAATCTACCAGATGTTTAAAAAAAGCTTAATTAGTTTAACCTGGTCCCTAAATAGATTTTGTAAATTCCATTTGATTGAAGACATAAGAAAAGAATTTGTGTGAAGTAGGAGAAAGAGTACGTGATAGGAGTATAGGACACTGGGGTTCCAGTACCAACTTTCCTGCTATAGGACTGTATAATCTTGGTCTTTAGTCCTTTGTTCTCAGATTTCTTATCTGCAAAATGAGTAATAGTTCTAATTAGATTTTCTCTGGGAATCCTTCCTTTTTTGATGCTATGTTTATATTCTATGGAGTATTATAATATCCCCTAGTGACTGGCTTTATTGACATTAGAGGACAGTGAGTAAAATTTTAGGAGATGCATTTAGTTAATATCATCACCTTGACTATTGTGATTGAATTGAGATTTGAGCTGAAAGATGATGGGAAATCAGTTAGTTTCTAATTGGAGCAGTAATAGATATAAAGAGATATATGGCAAAGAAATGAGTGCTATGAAAATAATGTTTTATTTGGGCCCTTTAGCCTTATACGGGTCAGTGGGTCTGTTCCCTAATCTGCCAGATAAGAATGTTGTAATAAAAGATCTTGAAATTCCATTTCCAGAACTAAATTCTCTATTAATACTAATACATTTCCCACACGATAATTCTAACTATAGTGCATGATATATGTTGCTTCTATGAATATAATTTTAAGGGGGTGATTTTTTTGGTAAACAGGTCACAATATCCTCAATGTGTTCACTTTAGTGTAGAATATTTTTAGAAAGGATTCTTTATCAGAGTGAAGAACAAGGATTTAAAACTCAGAAGGAAACTTAGAGGTCATTAAATCCAATCTTTAATATTATAGATAAAGAAACTGAGGCTCAGAAGGCTAAGGGACTATCTTAGGGTCAAGGAACTAGTAAATATCTGAGGCAGGATTTGAACCCAGATCTACTTGAAGCAATTTATCTTCTAAGCAACAGTTTTATTGAGTATTTAAGAATAATTTACTTGAAAAATGACAACACTACCCAAACTAATTTACTTATTTAGTGCTATACCAATCAAAGTCCCAAGAAATTATCTTACAGATCTAGAAAAAATAGTAGCAAAATTCATTTGGAAGAACAAAAGGTCTAGAGTTTCAAGAGAATTAATGAAAAAAAAGGCTGCTGATGGTGGACTTGCTATACCAGATCTAAAACTATATTACAAAGCAGCGGTCATCAAAACCATTTGGTACTGGCTAAGAAATAGAGTAGTCGATCGGTGGAATAGGATAGAATCACAAGACAAACTAGGCAATAACTATAGCAATTATAGTTTTTGATAAACCAAAGACCCCAGCTTCTAGGATAAGTACTCACTATTTGACAAAAACTGCTGGGAAAATTGGAAACTAGTGTGGAAGAAATTAGGGCTTGACTCACATCTAACACCACATAGCAAGATAAGATCTAAATGGGTTCATGATCTAGATATAAAGAGTGATATTGTAAGCAAATTAGAGGAACGTAGTATAGTTTACCTCTCAGACATATGGAGATGGAATAAATTTATGTCCAAAGAAGAACTGGAACTCTTAATTGAAAACCAGATAGATAACTTTGACTATATTAAGTTAAAAAGTTTTTGTACAAACAAAACCAATGCAGTCAAGATTAGGAGGGAAGCAATAAATTGGGAAATCATCTTTACATACAAGGGTTCTGATAAAGGTCTCATCTCGAAAATATATAGAGAATTGTCTCATATTTACAAAAATTCAAGCCATTCTCCAATTGATAAATGGTCAAAGGATATGAACAGACAATTTTCAGAGGATGAAAGTAAAACTATTTGTAGTCATATGAAAATCATTATTGATCAGATAAATGCAAATCAAGAGAACCCTGAGGTACCACTACACGCCTGTCAGATTGGCTAAAATGACAGGAAAAATTAATGATGAATGTTGGAGGGCATATGGAAAGGCTGGGACACTGATGCATTGTTGGTGGAGCTGTGAACAGATACAGCCATTCTGGAGAGCAATTCGGAACTATGCTCAAAAAGTTATCAAACTGTGCATACCCTTCGACCCAGCATCATTTCTATTGGGCTTTATCCCAAAGAAATCATAAAGGAAGGAAAGGGCCCCACATGTGGAAGAATGTTTGTGGCAGCCCTTTTTGTAGTGGCTAGAAACTGGAAACTGAATAGATGCCCTTCAATTGGAGAATGGCTGAATAAATTATGGTATATGAATATTATGGAATATTATTGTTCTGTAAGAAATGACCAGCACGACGATTTCAGAGAAGCCTGGAGAGACTTGCATGAACTGATGCTGAGTAAAATGAGCAGAACCAGGAGATCATTATACATGGCAACAACAATACTATATGACGATCAATTCTGATGGACATGTCTCTTCAACAATGAAATGCTTCAAACCACTTCCAATTGTTCACTGAAGAAAGCCATATACACCCAGAGAGAGGGATGTGAAATGTGGACCACAACATAACATTCTCATACTCTCGATTAATGTTTGCTTACATTGTGTTTCCTTTATCTGATATGTCTTTTGTGTAGATATGATTTTTCCTGCACAACAAAGATAAGTTTGGAAATATGTATACATATATTCGATTTGCCAAGTATTTTAACATAATTAACATGTAGTGGATATCCTGCCATCTAGGGGAGGGGTGGGGAGTTGGGGGGAAAAATCTGTAACAGAAAGCTATGTAAGGGTTAATGTTGAAGAATTACCCATACATATGTTTTGCAAATAAAATAAAATAAAAAAAAAAACAAAGAATAATTTACTTGTTTGAATACCTACTTAATAACCACATTTGATTAAAGATACCACTGTGGCTATCACCCATAAAAGCTATGGAGACCTCTCCAAAGGAAACAAAGTGAATTCTTCCAACCATATTTAATGACTAGATTAATAATCCATTATCTCCTCTATTGAATGCCTAATCGAAGATCACCTGACTTAAATGTACAACCATAAATTGAGGTATGTCCTCTCCTCCATTTTGAAGTTTGCAGAGATAGGTTATAATAGCTATAATAGAGTACCTGCCAGCATTTCAGAAGACTTTCTCAACCAGGACCTCCAAAGACAAGTACCCCTCACTAGTCCCCCAGAAGTCTATCTATTTAGCTTTGGCAACACCAACTTTTTGGTAATAAGACTAACACCATAAGAAAAATATTGGATGATGTGTCCCCAAAAATAAACTGAAATGCTAGAATCCATGACAGAAGATCAGATACTTGGGAAAAAAACAATGTATTGAATTAGTAATAGGTCCCCAGTTAGTAAAGCAAAGAAAAGGTGGCTGGTATAGAGCACAAAGTGAGCATATATAGTATTAAGTGAGGAGTAGAGCTCTAAGAATGATGCTTAGAAATCTAGACTTTTATCTGATTCTCTAATTTTAATTTTTTTTGTCAAGATTTAAAACTGCAAGTATCCCTGAAAAGGCCAAGGGGTAAGAAACAGATATTTGACAACATTTTCTCTGATTCCTGCTTTTTATGATAAGCTCTGAAGTTGAACTGGCAAAAGTTTCAGGCTCAAGTAGGGATTGAGAGTTGGATTAGGACTGTTGCTATCCCAGGTGTTGGAAGCTGTGATTATTCAGAGATGAATAAATTTAAACTTCATCTTCTATCTTAGCCTCTCAGTCTGGTGCCAATTCTAATTAGAATAGGCAATGAAACCACAATGAGGTGGTGAATTTCTGGATCCTAAGCTAATATGGCTACTATGTTTTCCATCTCTTCAGAAGGGACTGCAGCTGCAACTGCAGCAGCACTTGGCAGTTGACAACTGCACTGAAAACAAATTAGATAAATTTGCTGTAGGTGCTTGTCTGCCATTATTAATACTTTCTTTGGAAAACCCCATTGGATTTCTTTGCAGAATTTCAGAGGTCCATAGAATATTGTTTGAAAAATTCCAGGTTGAACTATTTTCTGGTCCAAAATTTAATTTTAAGTATAAATAATTTTATGTCTCTTCAATTTCTTCATCTGTAAAATGAGAATAATATTTGTCTGCTGAGAGAAAAAATGTAAGATGCTGAGAGAAAAAGTGCTGGATCTTAAGGAAAATTTCTTAATCTAGGGTCCATAAATTAATTTTTTTAAGTTACTGACTGCATTTCAGTATAATTGGTTTCCTCTGTAATGCTATGTAATTTATTTTATGAATTTGAAGACACTATTTTGAGAAGGGCTTGATAGACTTCACCACACTGCCAAAGTGATCTATAACACGCAAAAAAATGGTTCAAATCAACTTTAGTACTTCCTAGTCATGTAAAACTCAATTAATTTCTCTAACTCTCAACTTTATGTATAAAATGTATATAATATTTGCAGTATCTAATTCAAGGGTTCTTTTGAAGAAAAATAAATAAAACATCAAGTGCTATTTAAATTTTAGCTATTATTATTAACTCATAGAATCCTACAGGTAATGATCAAAAACATGTTGTGTACATAAAACTCTATAGAAGCTGCAAAGTGTGATTCTTACAAGCATTTTATTTGTGCATATATATATATATATATATATATACATATATATGTAGGTATGTATGTATGCATGCACAAATATATATCAAACAAATAAATTAGGTGATTATTAATTTTATAAAATGAATTTCCATTTTCCCAAAGACTATCAAAATTTCTTTAAATTGACATCTATAGGGGCAGCTAGGTGGTGCAGTGGATAGAGCACTAGCCCTGAAGTCAGGAGGACCTGAGTTCAAATCTGGTCTCAGACATTTAACATTCCCTAGCTGTGGGACCATGGGCAAGTCACTTAATCTCAATTGCCTTAGAAAAAAACAAACAAATAAATAAATTGACATCTATACCATCTCATTTAAAATACAAGGTTAAAGAAACATGATATAGAGATAACTTTTTCAGAACTCTTCCATTCTATTAGGTACATGGTGCTAGGGAAATCATAATGAATTTTAAGTAAGATGACCTAGTCTTGCTACATAATGACCTGTGAGATCTTAAGTTATGTCATCTTTGAGCCTCAGTTTTCTTGGTTGTAAAATTATAGAATTGGACAATGGAAGAAAAAAGGTTTTTCTGCTAGCTCTTAAGGTAGAATGATAAGATAAGTGAACTTATCCACAGCATTAAAAAATTCTCCATTTGTTGTAACCAATGGTTCCATATATGCAACTTGGCTGATAGAGTACTTGTATTTTCTTGGTGTTAATTCTTAGGCCAAAATTGGCAGAAAAAGCAGAGAATTGATCCATACTTTGTTGCAACTCAGCTTTGGAAGCTATGCTGAATACACAATCATCTTCAAACAAAAATTCATGCATTAACACCCTCTCCACTTCTGTTTTTGCTTATAGCTTTTTCGAGTTCAAAAATTTATCATCAGTGTGTAACTGATTTTGATGCCATGTTAATCCTCATTGAATGCATTTAACAACATGATTGAAAACATCATGCTAAAAGGCATGGGGGGGGGGCAAGATGGCAGAGTAAAGGCACGACTCTCTGTGACTTCCTCTGACCTTGTCTCAAACAACAGGAGATTAAGCCTCTAAACTGGTTCTAGAGTGAAAGCTCCCCCAAATATTAGGAGTACAACACATTCCTAAAAGAAGCTACCTTGCAGGAGCTTTGGAGCAGGTCTGTTTCAGATGGGCAGGGGGTCCGGCAGTTTGCTGAGCTTGGGTGCAGCTCAGGAAGACAGGGCAGGAAGCCGGGCTGGACTTAGCGTGGCAGGTTCTAAGCACCTGGAGAGTCCCTGTGAGACTCCTGGGACTCTCTGCCCTGATTGCGGGCAGGTGCTTTGGTAGATCTGTCTTTTGTAAAAGGTAGATTGTAATGCATTGCAAACAGGATGTAGCCCAGACCACCCAGTATCTGAAGTCAATCAGCCAAATTTCCCCAGGGCAAATTAAAACAGCCACCAGTCCTCTGCTTTCAACAGACCTCAAGCTTTAAAAAAAATGAATAAAAAATGGAAAAGAACTCTCACCATAGACAGCTTTTGTAGAGAGTGAGAAGAACAGACTCCAGATCCTGAGGTTCATAAAGGTAAAGCAACTCCAGAGAAAGCCAACAAGGGAGACATTAGCTGGTCCCCATTTCACAAGGCTTTCCTGGAAAATTGCTTAAAGTATCTCAAAAAGAGAGTTAGAAGAAAAATGGGAAAATGAAATGAGATAATTGCAAGAAGGAATGGAAAAAGCATATAATGCTCTACAAAAGAAATATAAAAAGACACCAATTCACTGAAAAACAAAGTTGGTGAAATTGAAAAAGACTCCAATGAACAAAAAAATTCAATTTGCCAGTTACAAAAGGAGATAAAAAGTTAACAATAAAATAATACATTAAAAATTACAATTGAACAAATGAAAGTGAATGACTCAATAAGACTTCAAGAATCAGTCAAACAAAAAAATGAAAAAATCGAAGAAAATATGAAATATCTCCTAGGAAAAACAACTGACAGGGAAAAATAGATCGAGGAGAGAAAATCTAAGAATTATTGGACTTCCTCAAAGCCATGATGAAAAAAAGAACCTAGACACTATCTTCCAGGAATGAAGGGAAAACTGCCCTGATGTTTTAGAATCAGAAGGTAAAATCACCATCTAAAGAATTCACCAATCACCTCCTGAAAGAGACCCCAAAATTAAAAACCCCAAGTAATACCACAACTAAATTTCAATACTATTGCACCAAGGAAAAGATATTGCAAGCAGCTAGAAAGAAACAATTCAAATACCAATGAAATTTAATTAGAATCACACAAGATCTGTCACTCTCCACATTAAAGAATCCAATGACCTGGAATCAGATATTCTGAAAGGCAAAGGAACTTGGATTATAACCAAGAATAAACTATCTATCTAGAATGAGCATTATATTCCAAGGAAGAAGATGGACAATTAATGATATAGGTGAATTTCACCTATTTCTAATGAAAAGACCAGATCTGAACAAAAAATTTGACCTCCAAAAAGAGAACTCAAAAGAAGCATGCAAAAGTAAAAAGGAAAGAACTCTTGAGAACTATATTTCTATTATGGGTATACTTAAAGAGTGGGAGTATAATATGATTTTACTTTGATAATACAAAAAAGAAACTAGAGGTAAAAGGGCTATGATACTGAGAAAAAGAAGGAAAATGAGGTAAAATAAGGTTAAAAAATGAGTTAAAAATAAGGTAAAATCTCATGAAGAGTCAAAGAAAATCAAATATAATTGAGGGAAAGAATGGAGGGAGATGAGCATTGTGTGATTCTTACTCTCATCAGACTGGGCTCTAAAAGAATATATCAGACACATTTGGTTTCACAGAGAAGCTTGTCCCTCCTTATAGGGAAATAGGAAGGAAAGGAGGAAAATAAAGGGATAGACCAATGGAAGGGAAAATAGAAGAATTAGGGAAAGGTACAAAAAGGGGGGAGGGTCTATAAAGGGGGAGGACTGTTTGAGAGAGGTGGTCATCTAAAGCAAAATATTGGGGAGGGGGAAGGGAAAAGGGGGAAAGGAAAGAGAAAAACATAACTTTGGATAAATAAGATGGCAGGAAATATAAAAATAATTATTTTAACTGTGAATGTGAATGGGATGAACTCTCCCATAAAGTGGAAATGGATAGCATACTGGATTAAAAGCCAGAATTCTACAATATGTTATTTACAAGAAGCCCATTTAAAGCATAGTAATATATACAGAGTGAAGGAAAAGGGCTGGAACAGAATCTATTATGTTTCAGGTAAAGAAAAAAAATGCATGGGTAGCAATCCTGATATCAGATCAAGTAAAAGCAAAGGCAAATCTAATTAAAAGAGATGAAGAAGGAAACTATATTTTACTAAAGGGTACCATAGATAATGAAGTGATATACATGTACCAAGTGGTATAGCATCTAAATTCCTAGAGGGGAAGTTAAGAGAGATGCAAGAAGAAATAGACAGGAAAACTATACTAGTGGGGGATCTCAACCTTTCTCTCACTGAATTAGAAAAATCAAACCACAAAATAAATAAGAAAGAAGTTAGGGAGATAAACAAAATGTTAGAAACGTTAGGTATGATAGCTCTTTGGAGAAAATTGAATGGAGACAGAAAGGAATTTACTTTTTTCTCTAAGGTTCATGGAACTTACACAAAAATTGACCCTGTGTTAGGGAATAAAAACCTCAAAACCAGAAAGGCAGAAATAGTAAATTCGTCTTTTTCAAACTATGATGCAATAAAAATCACATGCAATATAAGGCCAGGTGAAAATAGACCAACAGTTAATTGGAAATTAAATAATCTAATCCTAAAGAATGAATTGGATGAAAGAGCAAATTATAGACACAATCAATAATTTCATCCAGGAGAATGACAATAATGAGGCAGCATACCAAAGTTAGTGGGATACAGCCAAAGCGGTTATAAGGGCTAATTTTATGTCTCTAGATGCTTACCTGAATAAAATAGAGAAAGAGAAGATCAGTGAATTGGGTTTACTATTTAAAAAAAAAACTAGAAAAAGAACAAATTAAAAACCCTCAATTAAATACCAAATTGGAAATTTTGAAAATAAAAGGGAAGATTAATAAAATTGAAAATAAGAAAACTATTGAATTAATAAAGAAAACTAAGAGTCGAGTGTCTGATAAACCCAAAGACCCCAGCTTTTGGGATAGGAACTCACTTTTTGACAAAAACTGCTGGGAAAACTGGAAACTAGTATGGAAGAAATTAAGGCTGGACCCACACCTAACACCGCACACCAAGATAAGATCTAAATGGGTTCATGATCTAGATATAAAGAGTGATGTTTTAAGTACATTAGAGGAATATAGGATAATTTACCTCTCAGACCTGTGGAAAAGGAAGGAATTTGCATGCAAAGAAGAACTGGAACTCTTAATTTCACAACAGATAGATAATTTTAATTATATTGTTAAAAAAGTTTTTGTACGAACAAAACTAATGCAGACAAGATTAGGAGGGAAGCAATAAATTGGGCACTCATCTTTACATTTAAGCGTTCTGATAAAGGCCTCATTTCTAAAATATATAGATAATTGTCTCATATTTATAAGAATTCAAGCCACTCTCCAATTGATAAAAAGTCAAAGCATATGAACAGACAATTTTCAGAGGATGAAATTAAAACTATTTCTAGTCATATGAAAAGGTGCTCCAAATCACTATTGATCAGAGAAATGCAAATTAAAACAACTCTGAGATACCACTACACATCTGTCAGATTGGCTAAGATGACAGAAAAAGATAATTATGAATGTTGGAGGGGATGTGGGAAAACTGGGATACTGACACATTGTTGGTGGAACTGTGAACGGATCCAACCATTTAGGAGAGCAATTTGGAACTACGCTCAAAAAATTATCAAACTGTGCATACCCTTTGACCCAACAATGTTTCTATTGGGCCTATATGCGAAAGAGATCTTAAAGGAAGGAAAGGGTCCCATATGTGTAAAAATATTTGTGGCAGCCCTTTTTGTAGTGGCTAGAAACTGGAAACTGAATGGATGCCCATCAATTGGAGAATGGCTGAATAAATCATGGTATGTAAATGTTATGGAATATTATTGCTCTGTGAGAAACAACCAGCAGGATGATTGCAGAGAGGCCTGGAGAGACTTGCATGAACTGATGCTGAGTGAAATCAGCAGAACCAGGAGATCAACAAGCATCAGCCTGGCAACAATAAGAATATATGATGATCAGTTCTGATGGACATGGTTCTCTTCAACAATGAGATGTTTCGAACCAATTCCAGTTGTTCAGTGAGGAAGAAAGCCATATATACCCAGGGAGAGGCTTGTGGGATCTGAGTCTGGTCCACAACATAGCATTGTCACACTCTCTATTGATGTTTTCTTGCATTATGTTTTTTCCCTCAGTTTTTTTTTCCTGTATAGCAAGATAACTGTATAAATATATGTATACACATATTCGATCTGTCAAATATTTTCACATAATTAACATGTATTAGACTTCATGCCATCTAAGGAATGGGGTGGGGGGTAGGAGGGAAAAATTTGTAACAGAAGCAAGGGTCAATGTTGAAAACTTACTTATGCATATGTTTTGCAAATAAAAAAAGCTTCAATAAAAATAATTTTAAAATAAAATAAAAAGCATGGGAGCAAGTACACAGTTTCGTTTTACTCCATTGCTGACAGGGAAATCTTGAGAGAATTGTCCATTGTCCATAACCAAGGAAAGCATACCATCATGAAATTAACATACCAAACTGATAAATTTCTCTGTGCAAACAAATTTTGACATAATTCCATTAGCCCTCACAATTCACACTATCAAAATATACCTTGGCAGTATATTTTAGGGATGTCCAAATTGATAATAAAGTTGACACATATCTTGCCAGAGCTAGTTCAGTTTTGAGAGGCTCTGAAGTAAAGTATGGGAGAAGAGAGGTTTTAGATGGACTACCAAACTGAATTTCTGTAGAGCTGTTGTACTGCCTATGAAACCTGGACAGGATACCAGCACCATGACAGGAAACTGAATCATTTCCATTTGAATTGTCTTCATAAGATTCTGATGATCACCTGCCAGGATAAGATATCAGACAATGAGGTCCTTTGTCCAACTACACTACCAAGCATTGAAACTCCATTGTATTTGGCACATTATTCAAATGCCCAATGTATCATGCCAAAAAGACTATTATATGAAGAACCACTTACAAGGTGGTCAGAAAAAGTGATAAAAGGACACTCTCAAGGTCTCTCTAAAGAACTTTAGATTCTATTTTATAATATGGGAGACACTGGCACAGAACCATCCAACATGTTGTGTCCTCATCAGAGAAGGTGTTATCTTCTGTGAGAAAAGCAGAATTCAATTAGCTCAGAAGAAACACAAGATGCATAAACTTAGCAAATCTAGCCACAAAATTCATAGGTTCTATTTGTGTCTAATCTGTAGCAGAGCATTCTGAGCTTATATTGGTCTGATCAGCCAGATCTGGACATATTAACTTGACTCTAACATATTGAAGTCATTTTGGTCCTCTGAGAATGAAGGACAACACAGTGTAGAATGCCAGAATCTATGGCATACTATAGTGGATTCAGCACTTAGGATAATGACTTTGTAGATGTACTGTGAAAATACTGCTTTGCTATCATTCAGTTGTCAGGCTTCACTCTATAACTATTATAACATTAGCACTGGTGATACAAGGCAAACCTATTGGAAGGCAGCCTGCATTCAGCTTTCTGCTTTTCATAGTTCCTAAACTCTATGCTGCATTTGGAGGCCATCCAGATCACTTAGCTAGAAAAGGCATATGGCAAATAATTTAAAAAAAAATAAATTTAAAAATTGTAAAGAACTTTAATAAGCGGACCTCCATTGAACTGGTTCCTATTTCAGAGGCTTTATCTCTATTGTTCATACCCTTTTGAATGTGAGTAATTTCAAGGTTGATGGAGTAGCAACTGTCAGACATTCATCCTAGTTGTCTGTTTATTTCTTTCTTCCTTGTAGCAAAAGTACAATGTAACATCAGGAAGAAAAGATTCTTCTTCCTTATCAGGTAAATACTGAACATTTACAAGGCCAGATCTCTACTGATAAATATGAGCCCAAATTAAAAAAGAAGTACTTTCTTCTTTTTTACATAACTTATGAATAACCTAATCTTAAAGAAAAAACAGCTTTGAAATATTTTTCTCATGCTAGTATGAGGCGGGGGGAGGATGGGGAAGCATGTGGATTTGTCACAAAAGATTTCCCTCATTGCTTAAAAAAGAATGATTTTTTTCTGTCCATTCTTGAGAAGAATAGATTTAGTTTTTTATCTCCCTGATCTTGCTTGGCTGATGATCTCTCTCAGTGGGCCTGCTTAGGCCTGCTCCATTCCAGTATTACAAAATGTCAGATCTGGAAGAAAACCTGGAGATAATATAGTCCTATCTCCTTAATGTATAAGTGAGGAAACAGAGGTTTATTGAGGCCAAGGTCAAGCTTTTCTTAAGCTTACCGTTATAAAAGTAGTCAAGAGCCATTTTTTTCCTTTTTTCTTTAAGTTTATAATTTTTTCCCCTATTGATCATGATGCCTTCCCAAGTCTCATGGGTTAGGGATAAACACCCTCCTCTTTTACAAAGCTAGTGTTGGAGAACAGGATGAGTATTGAGCTTGTAGATAATTTGTGCTTGCTCAAAATGTTACCATATAAAGGGAATGTGTTTTTGAAATGTAATTCCCATAGTAGATTCCATAGTAGATTCTACACCATAACAAATATAGCTGAAGATTCTCAAAATATTAACACCAAATCAGGGCTTGAAAGCCTTACACCAAGGCAGGATATAGGAAACTATAGCTTATAATAATTAGCTATGCCAGTTTTCTGTTTTAAAAGTGTAAGGAAATAACATATTGTCTTATCATAAAATTCAGTTTTGCAAAAAATTAATATGAAGAGATTTCTTTTGAAAACCTCAATTTAGGGTTCAATTTGGTCATACATTTAGTGAGAAGGAGGAGCTGTCACTGATCCAATTGTTCAAAATATGTATAATCAAATAAGGCTGACCATACACTCTTAAACACACACCATATCTTCCTTGACTTCAATAGTCTAGGGGTGTGTGAATTCATTGACATGATAGCAATGCTCTATAACAATGACATTTTGACTGGATTTCTTGCCACTTCTAAAAATTTTTAAACCAGTACCAGTGCCAAGCAGGTATAGTTACAGATTGCACTGCTAGGTTGCAAAATGGATAATGTGCTGGGCCTGGAATCAGAAGGTATCTTCTTGAATTCAAATCTGGACTCAGATTCTTTTGAAAGATGACCCACCCTGGGCACGTCACTTAATCCTATGAATCTCAGTTTCTTCATCTGTAAAATGAACTGGAGAATAAAATGACAAATCTCTGCAGAAGTTTTGCTGAGAAAATTAAAAAAAATGAATGTCAAAGAGTCAGACAGAACTGAACAATGACTGAACAACAATAGTGGATCCTAGTGAATTTCTATAAATAAATGATTTATCATCCATCCACAAGCCTCTCTACACTTATCTGGGGGTAGTCCAAAATGATAGACATCTAGTCCATTCCAGATCTATTTTTGAAACATATCCAACTTATCCACATCTGCCAGAGTTTCTTTGTGACTGTTCTAGTGGTAGGGCTTAGTTTGATATTAATTCCAATAAGGAGAAAAGGGAGGTATCTAAAAAAGTTTAGATGAATGCACAGGGAATTGTCAACCAACATAAATTATATATATATATATAATTTCCAAAAAATAAAGGCAAGACATAGTAAAAGAGAATGATTAGGTAATGTGACCTGATCTTGTAAATAATGTCAGAATTGCTCAAGTATAGAAATTGAGAGTGATGGAGAAAGCTAAGGATGACAAATGTGCATGTATGTTTTTAGGTTGCAAGATGGGGAAAGGAAAGATCAATAAAGGGATAGGAACAATTTTTGTAATCAAGGATAAAATGAGAAATTTTAAGAAAGATGATAGGACATTAAATAACTTATTTTGCTTACATTTTCTCTGTTGAGAAAAATGTCATCTGGATGAGAAAGGATATAATTAAAATATGGAGATCACTCAAGATTAGTAGAGAAATAGGGAGCATTGAATTTCCCTTAACAGATTTAAGTTATAGACTTGGTGACTAAGCTCAGGCTATGGTCATCTGAGATTTTAGTGCAGCTGCCTTAGCAGGAGCAGGAGCATCTTCTGAAATCTCCTTTCTTTTGCAACCTGCTGGAGTACTGTTACCCCCTGCCATCATGCCATTCTCCAATAGCCACAACTTGCTGAAGTTCTGCTACCCTACTGAGGAGGAATACCTCAACCCTTTTTTTCCACAATAACCACATGGCTAGGTGCTGACACCAGAGCTCTATGAAAAACTCAGGGATAAGGCTACATCCAGTGGCTTCACCCTAAATGATGTCATCCACACTAGTGTGGACAATCTAAGGGACCCATTAATTATGACTGTGGGCTGTGTGACTGGAGATGAAGAGAGCTATGATGTGTTCAAGGAACTGTTTGATCCTATTATTGAGAACAACCATGGGGGCTACAAACTTTCAGATAAGCATAAGACTGATGATCTTAACCCTAACAATCTACAGGTTGGTGAAAACCTGGATCCTAACTATGTGTTGAATTCTCATATTTGAACTGGCTGTATATTTGGGGATTCTGCCTACCCCCACATTATAAACGGAGTGAGTGCTGTGCCATAGAAAAGCTCTCTGTGGAAGCTTTGGTCAGCCTGAAAAGTGACCTGAATAGTAAGTACAATGCTTTGTAGAACATAACTGAGGAGGAATAGTAGCAACTAGTTGATGACCACTCCCTCTGCAATAAGCCTGTCTCTCCCCATCTCTTGTCATCTGGCATGACCTGTGACTAGCCTGATGGCAAGGGCATTTGGCACAATGCCAAAATCACCTGAGAGTTATCTCCATGCAGAAGGGAGGTAACATGAAGGGAGTGTTCATACATTTCTGCATGGGACTCACCCAGATTGAAATCCTTTTTATTAAGAAGAACTAAAAGTTAATTTGGAATCCCCACTTTGTCCATCCTGGACCTGCCCCTCCAGTCTGGTCATAGGCCTACATGCAGGTCTCCACATCAAACTTCCCCACATGGGCAAGCATGAGAATTTTGGTGAGGTGCTGAAGAAGCAGATGTTCCAGAAAAGAAGGTGGGGGTGTAGGCACAGTAGTTGTGGGTGGTGTCTTTGATATCTCCAGTATTGATCAACTGAGCTTCTCAGAAGTAGAGCTGGTACAGATGATGATAAGATGGTATGAAGTTGATCACTGAAATGGAGAAGCATTTGGAGAAGGGCCAGTTGATTGATGACCTTTTGCCAGCCCAGAAATGAGCAATATGCCTCCTGAATTCTGTGCTTCCAAATTTATCGGATGAATGAATAGCCATCATCCTTCCTGTCTGTGGCATCTCAGGGGGCTCTGTATGCAGTCCACCTAATCATGCTGAAGAGAAGTCTTCCTTCCATCCTTTGGTGTTAGAGTTTTATTTTTTGATGGTTGAGATGTTGCTGAATGCTGAAATGCTAAACTATTATTTTGGCTTGATTCAGGTCTCAGGACAAAAAAAAGAGATTTAATTTCTTGAACACAAAAGGAATAATAAAAAAATAACCACCAGCACACTTATGGTGATAGTTAAAAAATCATGGATAATAGAAGAGGGACAATATGGTTGGAGAAGGATAAAGATGTTTTCAATTTCAAAAAAAGGGAAGGGGATATATTCAGTAAAAAAAAATAGATCTTTACTTTGATTCCTGAGAAAATTCTGGAACTATTATCAAGGACATAAAAAAGATGGTATCATGAAGGAAGTAAATAGGTTCATCACAGAAAGATAATAGAATATTCCTATTTCCCCCTCTTGTGACAGGATTATTAAGTTGGTAGCATAGAGTATTGAATAGACAAGGGACCTAGAAACTCATTCTAACGTTCTCCAACAGAGTGAAACATACTCTATAGTTACAGATGTCAATAAATCTTTGAATCTCACCTTCTTCTGTAAAATGGGCATAATAATATTTATACTACCACCAAATAGGGTTGTTTAAAGATAATGTTTTGTAATACTTAAAGAACTAGAAATGTGAATATTCTTTTTTCAGTTTATACATTGATGGAATGTAAATTATTCCCTTTGCACTGCTCAAGAATATGATATGAAATATTGCATATCATACTAATCTCATTTCCATATGTTACACAACAGTAAAAAATTTCAAAATGTTACTTATTAAGGTTATGATTAAATAAAAGACTTTTTAACTCATGAGAAGAATTTAAATGTTCCTGAAACCTATGGAAGAAATACTTTGTAATCACTTAGTGTTTTATGCTTTTCAAAGTATTTTTACAACCTTATCTTTATTTTATCACATTAGGCACCTCAATCTGCCAATGTAAATAAATTAAAACATTTGTTATTTTGTTTTGTTTTGTTTTTTAGAGAGCTTCAAAGGTATAGCTCTTTTATCTTACATTTTCAGAGGTACAGTTTCTTTTGATATCCAAACTCAAATGGTTGATGAGTGACTATGGACTGATGTGCTAGGGTCATAGAAAAGCATAGCAGGACTGGAATTGATTTCAACTATTTATCATTCTGTAGAGAGCCTAATGGTTTGTAGAGTATCATTTAGAAATTACTACTTATATATTTTTGTTCATTTTTTAAAATTCCAGTATGTCTGCTATAAAACTGTGGCACCCAAACCTAGGAACTTCTAAGAAGAACTAAAATGTTCCAGTTGCAACCTTTCCTCTGAGACTACCTTTAATTTACTCTATAAGTACTTTGTCTGTGCATTCTTATTTGCATATTGTTTTCATCATTGAACTGTGAACTCTTTGAGAGCATAGGCTAGTTTTTGTCTCTCTTTTAATTCCAAACATATAGCACAGGGCCTAAAACATAACAGACAGTTAATAAATGTTTGTTGATTTGTTTACTTGACTTATATACTCTCTTTTGTTTTCATCTGGTAAAAATTTTTAATGAATTCAAGAAGACAAGAATGAGAACAAGTGGTTTACTACTTTCTATTTTCACCTTTTTATTATTGTTTGCTTGAATTTTGTTTTCTTTCTCACTTTTTCCCTTTTTGATCTGATTTTTCTTCTGCACCATGATAATTGTGGAAATATGTATAGAAGAATTGCGTGTTTAACATATCAGATTACTTGCCTCTAGGGGGGGAAAGAGAAGGAAAAATGTTCACAACTCAAGGTTTTGAAAAAGTGAATGATGAACATTATCTATACATATGTTCTGAAAATAAACAGATTTAATTTAAAAAAGAATAACATGATCCAAAGTAATGACAATTCATTTTAAAGAACAAAAGGGAAAAATATAAAGAAAAATGAGGGAAAAAAAAGAAGAAATAAAGAAAGAATGCACTTCTAGAATTTAATGTATAAAGCAGAAATTATCAAAACCATCTGTTTTTTTTTTGTAAATGGTATTTACTTTTCCCAGTTACATGTAAAGATGGTTTTCAAATTTAATTTTTATAAGATTTTGAGTTCCAAATGTTTCCCCCTCCAACCATTACTTACTTCTTAAATAAAAGAGCAATCTGATACAGATAAAAATCTGATAAAATACAGATTAAAAATATATACATATGATACTTGTGTAATGATATAAAACACATTTTCATATTAATGTTGTAAAAGAAGAAACAAAACAAAAGAGAAAAGCCACAAATCCACAATTTCAAAAAAAAAGTGAAAATAACATGCTTTAATCTTTATTGAGACTTCATTGTTCTCTCTAGGCATGTGCATAGCATTTTCCTTCATGAGTCTTTTGGGAATGTCATGGATTATTGTATTACCAAGAATAGCTTAGTCAATTATAGTTGCTCATCATACAGTGGTATTATTATTGTATACAGTGTTCTGGTTCTGCTCACTTCATTCAGCATCAATGTATATGTCTTTCAAGTCTTTTCTGAAATTCATCTATTCATCATTTCTCATAGTATATTATTATTTCATTACATTTCTATACTACAATTTGTTCAACAATTCCCCAGTTGATAAGCATTCTCACAATTATTTTGCCACCACATAAAGAGCTGATAGAAATATTTTTGTACATATAAATCCTTTTACATTTTTTATGTTCTCTTTAGGATGCAGATATAGTAGTGGTATCATTGGATTAAAGGATATACACAGTTTTACTCTCCAGAATGGCTGGATCGGTTAACAACTCCACCAACAATGAGTTAGTGTCCCAACTTTTCCACATCTTCTCCAACATTTAGCACTTGCCTTTTATGTCATATTAAGCAATGTGATAAGTGTGAGGTGGCAACTTTGAATTGTTTTAATTTGCATTTTTCTAAACAATAGTGATTTAGAGCATTTTTTCATGTGATTAGATAAGTAAATTAATTTGGTTAGAATTATCATTTTTATATTAGCTTGAACTATTTGAACATGAGAAATTGGCATTTTTCTAATTGTTTTTCTTAGACTTTGTGTGAAAAGTATTTTGTAATTGTGTTCATTGACTTTCTTGGTTTATCTTGGCAGGTAGCTTCCCAAATATTTTATAATGTCTATGGTTATTTTAAATGGAACTTACTTTTCTATCTCTTCCCCTGAGTTTTATTGGTAATATATAAAAAGCTAATGATTTATATGTTTTATAATATCCTGTGTCTTTGCTAAAATTTTTAATTCAAGATTTTTAAAAGTTAATTTTCTAGAATGCTCCATCATCATATCATCTGCCAAGAATGATAGCTTTTTTTCATGATTACCTAGTCTAATTCCTTCAATGTATTTTTCTTCTTGTGTTACAAATATAAATATATAAATAAAATTTTACAAAAATTTACTCTCTGTTAGACATATTAAAAAAGAACAGCATAAAAGAAGTTATCAAACATTTATAGTCTCCTGATTTATACCCCTGTTAAAAAAGGAAATGAATTTAGTTTAGCCTTGCCTTGATGAAGATATATTGACACTGTGATAAATATTTTAATTTTCTTTATGTTCACTAACCATCCTCATAATCAGTATATTCTAAAATTTTGATGTAAGATGAAATAAAATTAACTCACCTATGGTTTCCAAGTCATATTTCCTTTACTCTTTAGCCTTTAAAAAATGCATTTTTATCTGATTTTTATCTTTTATAATTTCTCTTGTTTTTCAAGAACTTTTCAATTATGATGTCTATACTTTCTTACCCCCTCCCTACTTTTGCAATGTAGTTCATCATTTTTGGGGTTTTTTAGCTTGTTATTTTGTGGGGATTTTTGTGATGGTGGTGGTGGTGGGAAACATGAAAACTTCAAGGGCAGTCAGATTCTCTTTAACCCTATTTTTCTATAGCTTTGGTTTTCATTTCTTGTGATTCTTTATTACCTGCCTTTTCTTATCTAAAGATTCTTCTCCTTAAAAGGAAATGATAACAAAAAGAATAACAGAAATATTTAAAGTTGCGATGTACTTTCTCATCATCATTTTTAATTATTATTTTATACAACCCAAGTCAGTCTTATTTTAAAGTGATCTCCTTTTGTTTCAACAATAAATCTAAATTGCCCATTTTGTTTTCTTTAGTCTACTATGTCAGTCATGTTCATTTATAACTTTATTCCCATGAACACTATATTTAAAAGACTGGGCCACACTTTTTGCTGTTATTGTTCATTTTGTTTGTTCCTGCCATTGTTTCCATCTTTTGTAAATGTCTGTAAAATCAGATTCAAGTTGGTTTGGATGTTCTCTATGTTTCTACATTGATGCCTTTAGATAACTCATTACGCTTTTCATCCTCATTAATGCTGCTTTTGAATTTTTTGGAGAGATTCCCATACTTTATGGAATCACTTCTTTTCACCATGCAATCTATCCTTTTTAGAACATTCTAAAAAATCTATTTTCTAAATATCTAAGATGCAAGTTAGACTGTGCTTCATGTCTATCCCTACCCTTGTCACAGATTTTTACATCATATTATTCTGAGATTCCTATTTTTTCTACTTCAATAAACACTTCCTCCATGATATCAAGAATTTGATCTTAAATATTGCTTCTTTGTTGTTTTTTCTGCTTTTTGAAACATAAAATTATATCACAGAGAAGCCAGTTATTTGCTGTTGAGCTTTTGATAAAGAGAGGGCTTCTGTAAATATGGTGCCCATTCGTGTCTGACCCCATTTGGCATTTTCTTGGCAAAGATGCTACAGTGATTTGTCATTTCTTTCTACAGATCATTTTACAGATGAAAAACTGAGGCAAACCAGGTTAAATGACTTGTCTAGGTCCAAATAGCTAGAAGTGTCTGAGGCCAGTTTTAACCTCAGGAAGAGAATTTTATTGATTGGACAGCTAGCACACTAACCACAGTATCACTTAGCTGCCCTCAGCAAATATGTAAATTACTAAAGTCTCCACTTACCATAATTCAGAGCATTCTAGAAGTCTTAGTTTTGAGCTATTACAGCTTATAACTTCATTAAGACTTTTGGAACATACTATGTTATAGTTTCATTTGAGACTTGTAATATATTTTTTGGAATCTGCCTATTTTCCTTCTATCATGATGATCTATGGTATACTCTAAAGACAATATTTATTGTTTCTACCTTCATTGATCTTTATACAAATGTGTTCTAACTTGCTTTCATATTCTGGTTCATAGTCCCATTACATTACCATCTAATCTCAATATCCTGTCCCACTTCCCTTTTATACTCTGTTCATTCTGAATAAGGTATATTCATAAAACTACATTCTAATCATGGATTCCATCCCACCAAGTGTTAGTAACATCAATGAGGTCAAATCTGCCTTTTTGCATTTGTGCTTCTGTAGAAGTAAAAATCTCAGAGTCAGAAGGATCTGGGTTCAGGTCCTGCCTCTGAAACATTCTAGCTATAGGATAAGTAACCTAACCACTCAGTACCATCTGTAATACCTAATAGCATAAACTGCAGAGAAAATGCTTACCTACATTTTCAGAGGGAATTTCTCAATAGGAATCCCCTCCACAGAGGTAAACAGAGATCTGTTTTTTTTAAATAATCTTCAACCTGCCTGTCTCCCACATTTTGTATACCTGGCGGGGGAGGGGGGGTTATTTCTGTATTAAGGAGCAGATTCATTCATTTCCTCTAATAGCACTATGCACATTTCTACTTAACTGTTAATCCTCCTAAAAGAACAGCTCCAAAAATGTAAAATCAAAAGATTATAGATATAGAGTTAGAAGGGATTTTTGACATCATCTATTCTAAACTCTTTGTTTTTCAGATAGTGAAGATCAACTACAAGAAGATCATAAGTCAGGATTGGAAATCTGGTCTCCTGAATCCAAATCCAGTGTTCTTTCCACTACACAATCATGAGAAATGATTCAAGAACAGAACTAGCTGGTTTTGGTTAGCTAACAAATAAAATTTGTAGAGTCTCCTCTTATTTTCTTCCAGTAACTTTAGGGCTTAAAATATTTTCCCTAACTTAGAGGAGGTAATAGCTAAGATAACGGATACCATTTCCATCAACAAACTTTTACTGATTATCATTCCAACATGTAACACAACTTTCTAAAATTTGTATAGAGGTTTCTTTCTCTGTCTTCTTGATAATCCCCACCCCTCAACACATACTCTCTCATATCCAGGACTCTTCATATCTTAAAATGAAGAATGAGTATCAATTTCCTAATCCTCATCCCCCAACACTACTTCCCTGAATAATTGTTTAAATGCCCCTCTTTTGAGAAGATAATAGATGAAGATTTCAGTTTCTAGTCACAACTCTCTAGGTACCAATCTTTGCTTTTCACAAAAAAAATTACATATGAGGGGCACTTGAGATTCCTTGATGATCCTGAATACATTTCTACTGAATAATGAACTTCCAAACTCATTACTAGTAAACTGTCTTCTACACAAATGATCTTCTTTCAGCCTGGTTATAAAGAGCACATGACAAATAGAAGAGAGAATATCTGGATTCATTTAGAATTTAAATGAAAAAAGAATGATTGAACAGAATCCTTGAATTTAATAATAAAATAGCTAAAGCTCCTAAACTAAAATTCCTGATCTAGTTAATGTTAACTGGCTTTTAGAATTAAGATGCTTAAGTTCAATTAAACTTGGATTTTAACTCACTATGATTATTTTAAAAAAATAACTTTTGATTATTAGAAACCTTTTTTCAATAATTGATGAGAGTGATAACCTCATGAAAGATAGTTTGGACTTTAAGAATTAAATGAATTATTATAAGGCAAGGTTATTTCAAAGGTAGGAAAAGCTCAGGTAGTTATTTTTATCACTAGAAAGTCATAATCTAGAAAGTCCATTGAGAAATCCAAAAATATTTCTATAATTTAATATAAGGTAATTTTGTCCTGGCCAGAATACTAGCATCTAAAAAATCTCAAAACTATTTCCAAAAGACAATGTATTTTCATTTTATTTTGAGACTCTGTAGGATTATTGAATAGGATTCCCACCAGAGCCATAAATAGCATGGAGGGCAAATGAGGCTTTACTCCAGAGCCCCATTTTAGAGTGTGCTTACTTCCTGCAATATCAGCCATCCTCCACAATTCACTTCTAGGTACTCCTGGGAGTTTGTGTTTTAATCACTCATCACCACAGTGCCCCTTTTCCAAGGGTTTGAGTTGCCTCTTTCTTTAACAAGAACTGAGGTGGTACAGTAATCTGTCCTGTACTCTTTCCTCCTGCTGTTTTTAATCCCATGCAATACAGGCCATCTTGACTCTGGAAGTCATTTCAAATTTAGTTTTTCTTTCTCTTTAACCTTGGAAAAACCCTGTTGTAACACAGTGAAAGAAGAATATCATCTTTCATACTCTGCCACTAATAATTATTTGGACCAATCTCTTCCTCTTCCCAAAGTAGCTATATGGTGCATTACCTTTGACTTGTAGTCATGGAGACCTAAATTGGATTCATGCCTCAGACACTAGCTCTGTGAACCTGGACAAGTTATTTTATCTTACTCAGCCTCAGTTTTCTCACCTGTAAATTTGGAATCAAAACAATCCTGAGTTAACAGAGTTATCATGACAATCAGATTAATATACACACATATGTATGTATTTTGTACATACATATATAAACACATGTGCATATATATGTACAAATATAAATGTGTGCATCTGTATGTGTTCTCTCTCCATATATAAATACAAACACACACATATACATACATACATATGTATGTAAGCATATGTGTACATATCTTCTTTAAGCCTTAAACTATAAAATAAAATGTTAGTTATTATTATTCTGGGGATCAGTTTGCTCACCTCTAAAAAGAAATGATCTTGAAGATTCTTTCCAGCCCTAACATTCTATGATTCCCTCTGAAGCACAACTTTAAAAACTGATTTTCAAATTGGTTTTTGCATTAACAATAGTATAATCCACCCACTTTTCAGGTGAAACTGTCAAAACTAAGACGTTTAAGCAGATACTAAAAAGCAAAACACAGACTTCAGCTACTAAACTGTAATCATTTTTATGCCTCAAGTGTTCTGCCTACAGCTATTTGCTATTAATCTATTTTAGATGTTTATTGAATTGGAGAAAAGCCATTTGTTTGCTAAAAATGAAAGGGAAAAAAATCTCTCAATTGATTAAGCTGGCAAAATATGCTCCCAACAAATTTTTTCTTCTCTAGTATTCCACGGAGATGTTATAGTAATTAGTCTTATTCTGTGTACAGGAACAAATCACATTAAATTTTTAAATGCTAAAAAGAATAATTGATAGCAAATGGGTGGGAGGACGGAGTCAAGATGGTGTAGTGTACACACTACTCTCTGTGATCTCCTCTGACCTTCTCTCAAAACAACAGCAGATTAAACATCTAAATTGATTTTTGGAGTCAAAGCATTTACAAATATTTGGAGTACAACACACATAACCAGAAGTTACCTTGGAAGAATTTCAGAACAGGTCTGTTTCAGTAGGGCAGGGGGACAGTCTGCAGAGCCCAGATGGCAGTACAGGGAGACAGGGCAGGAAGCCAGGCCGGGACTGAAAGCTTGGCAGTTTTTAAGCACCTGGAAAGTTTCTGTGAGCCTCTTAGGCCATGCTGGCCTGGTTGCAAAAGGGTTCTTTGGCAGAGTTGCATTTTACAAAAGGTAGACTGCAAACCACTGAGAACACCAGACCTAGCCCAGATGGCCCAGCAGCAGAATCAGCAGACACAAGGCAAATTAAATCAACTGTCACTCCTTTGCTTTGAATAGACCTCAAGCTTTTAAAAAATGAATAAAAAAACTAAAAAAAACTCTCAATGTACATAGCTTTTATGGAGAGAGAGAAAAACAGACCTCAGATCCTGTGGTTCATAAAGATAAAGCAACTCCATAGAAAGCCACAAAGGGAGATATGAGCTGGTCCCTATTTCACAAGGCTTTCCTGGAAGATTGCATAAAGAATCTCAAAAAAAAATGAACAAATGACATGAGATCATTGCAAGAAGGAATGGAAAAAATCATATAATGCTCTACAAATGAAATATGAAAAAGACACTCATTCATTGAAAAACAAGCTTTGTGAAATGGAAAAAGAATGCAATGAGCAAATTGGCCAATTGCAAAAAGCGTTAGAAAAGGTAATTGAAGA
>JAJPUD010008108.1:0-10470 GCA_023553655.1 Myrmecobius fasciatus | reverse complement strand
GAATGCATCTTTTTCAGATCATGATGCAATAAAAATCACATGCAATATAAGGCCAGGAGAAAATAGATCAAAAGTTAATTGGAAATTAAATAATCTAATCCTAAAGAATGAATGGGTGAAAGAACAAATCATAGACACAATGAATAATTTCATCCAGGAGAATGACAATAATGAGACAACATACCAAAATTTGTGGGATACAGCCAAAGTGGTTATAAGGGGTAACTTTATATCTATAGATTCTTACTTGCATAACAAAAGAGAAAGAGAAGATCAATGAATTGGGATTACTGTTAAAAAAAACTAGAAAAAGAACAAATTAAAAATTCTCTATTAAATACCTAATTGGAAATTATTCTGAAAATAAAAGGGGAGATTAATAAATTTGAAAATAAGAAAACTATTGAATTAATAAATAAAACTAAGAATTTGTTTTATGAAAAAACCAACAAACTAGATAAGCCTTTAGTTAATTTGATTAGAAAAAGGAAAATCAAATTGTTAGTCTTAAAAATGGTAGGGGAGAGCTTTCCTCCAAGGAAGAGCAAATAAGAGTAATAATTAGGAGTTACTTTGCCCAACTTGATGCAAATAAATTTGATAATCTAAAAGAAATTGAGGAATATCTACAAAAATATAGCCTGCCTAGGTTAACAGAAGAGGAAACAAATTATTTAAATAGCCCCATTTTAGAAAAAGAAATAGAACAACCTATTAATCAACTCCCTAAGAAAAAATATTCAGGGTAAGATGGATTTACATGTGAATTCTACCAAACATTCAAAGAGCAATTAATTCCAATACTATATAAACTATTTGAAAGAATAGGTAAAGAAGCTATACTTCCAAATTCCTTCTATGATACAGATATGATGCTGATAGCTAAATCAGGTAGGGTGAAAACAGAGAAAGAAAACTATAAACGAATCTCCCTAATGAATATTGATGCAAAAATTTTAAATAAGATATTAGCAATGAGATTATAGAAAGTCATCTCCAGGATAATATACTATGACCAAGTAGGATTTATACCAGGAATGCAAGGCTGGTTCAATATTAGAAAAACTATTAGCATAATCAATTATATTAATAACCAAACTAACAACAATCCTGTGATTATCTCAATAGATGCAGAAAAAGCATTTGATTAAATCCAACATCCATTCCTATTTAAAACACTGGAGAGTATAGGCATAAATGGGCTTTTCCTTAAAATGATTAGTAGCATCTACTTAAAACCATCAACAAGCATCATATGTAATGGAGACAAACTACAACCATTCCCAAGATCAGGAGTGAAACAAGGCTGCCCACTGTCACCATTACTATTTAATATTGGATTAGAAATGTTAGCTTTGGCAGTAAGAGAAGAAAAGGAGATTAAAGAAATTAGAGTAGGTAATGAGGAAACCAAATTATCACTCTTTGCAGATGATATGATGGTATACTTAAACACCCCTAGAGACTGAACTAAAAAAAAATACTAGAAACAATTCACAACTTTAGGAAAGTTGCAGGATACAAAATAAATCCACATAAATTGTCAGCATTTTTATATATTACCAATAAAGTTAAGCAGCAAGAGATACAAAAAGAAATTCTATTCAAAGTAACTGTCAATAGTATAAAATATTTGGGAATCTATCTGCCAAATTAGGAACTATATGAGCTAAACTACAAAACACTTTCCACACAAATAAAGTCAGACCTAATCAGTTGGAAAAATATCAAGTGCTCATGGGTAGGCTTAACAAATATAATAAAAATGCCACTATTACCTAAATTATTTACTTAGTGCCATACCAATCAAACTCCCAAGAAATTATTTCACATATTTAGAAAAAAATAGTAGCAACGTTCATCTGGAAGTACAAAAAGTCAAGAATTTCAAGGGAATTAATGAAAAAAGGCTGATGAAGGTGGCCTTGCTGTGCCAGATCTAAAACTATATTATATAGATTTTTTGTACTTTATTTTTTAATTTTTTTAATTTTTTTTTTTTGCTTTTTTTTTTTGTTGAGGCAATTGAGGTTAAGTGACTTGCCCAGGGTCACACAGCTAGGGAATGTTTAGTGTCTGAGACCAGATTTCAACTCAGAACCTCCTGACTTCAGGGCTGGTGCTCTATCCTCTGCACCACCTAGCTGTCCCTAAAACTATATTATAAAGCAGTGGTAATTAAAACCATTTGGTACTGGCTAAGAAGTAGATTAGCCGATCAGTGGAAGAGGATAGGATCAGAGGACAAAATAGGGAATAACTGTAGCAATCTAGTGTTTGACAAACCCAAAGACCTCAGCTTTTGGGAAAAGAACTCACTATTTGACAAAAACTACTGTGAAAATTGGAAACTAGTATGGCAGAAACTAGGGCTTGACCCACACCTAACACCACATATCAAGATAATATCTAAATGGATTCATGAGTGAGACATAAAGAGTGATATTATAAGAGTGATATCCCCAAATTAGAGGAACATAGGGTAGTTTACCTCTCAGATCTGTGAAGAGAAAGTAATTTGTCTCCAAAGAAGAACTGGAACTCTTAATTGAACATGAGATTGATAATTTTGACTATATTAAGTTAAAAAGGTTTTGTACAAGCAAAACTAATACAGACAAGCTTAGGAGGGAAGTAATAAATTGGGAAATCATCTTTACATTTAAGGGTTCTGATAAAGGCCTGATTTCTAAAATATATACAGAATTGACTCAAATTTATGAGAATTCAAGCTGTTCTCCAATAGATAAATGGTCAAAGGATATGAACAGACAGTTTTCAGATGAGGAAATTAAAAATATTTCTAATCATCTGAAAAGCTGCTCCAAATCACTATTGATCAGAGAAATTAAAATTAAGACACCTCTGAGATACCACTGCACACCTGTCAGATTGGCTAAGGTGACAGGAAAAGATAATGATGAATGTTGGAGGGGATGTGGGAAAACTGGGACACTGATACATTGTTGATGGAACTGTGAATGGATCCAACCATTCCAGAAAGCAATTTGGAACTATACTCAAAAAAGTTATCAAACTGTGCATACCCTTTAACCCAGCAGTGTTTCTACTGGGCCTATATCTCAAAGAGATCTTAAAAGATGGAAAGGGACCCACATATGTCAAAATGTTTGTGGCAGCCCTTTTTGTAGTGGCTAGAAACTGGAAACTGAAGAGATGCCCATCAATTGAAGAATGGCTGCATTAATTATGGTTTATTAATGTCATGTTATATTATTGTTCTGTAAGAAACGACCAGCATGATCATTTCAGAGAGCCCTCGAGGGACTTATATGAAATGATGCTAAGTGAAATGAGCAAAATCAAGACTTTATGATGATCGATTCTGATGGACATGGTTCTCTTCAACAATGAGATGTTTCAAACCAGTTCCAATTGTTCAGTGATGAAGAAAGCCATATACATGCAAGGAGAGACCTGTGGGATCTGAGTGTGGACTATAGCATAGCTGTTTAATGCTCACTGTTGATGTTTGCTTGCATTTTGTTTTCCTTCTCAGGTTTTATTTTCTTCTAGATCTAATTTTTCTTTTTCAGCAAGATAACTGTGTAAATATGTATACATGTATTTCATTTGTCAAATTTTTAACATAATTAGCATACATTAAACTACCTGCCATCTAGGGGAGAGGGTAGGTAGAGAGGGAAAAATTTGTAACAGAAGGCTTTGCAAGCATCAATGTTGAAAATTTACCTATTCATATGTTTTGCAAATAAAAAGCTTTAATAAAATAAATAAATAAATCACATCTTTTCAAAATTGCCATGAAGATAACATCAGAAACTTTGACAACTGTCTTGCTTCAATCCACAATATGGATTGAAACAACATTCTTCTTTTCCCTTGCAAGAAAAGGAAATGACACTTGCCCATCATCAATGAGTTTTAGTAAACTCATATTGGATCTTTTGAAAGCGTGTTGCTCTCCTCCATTAAATAATTCATTTCTTATTTGGGCATGAATAGAAATAAAACTGTTTAGCTTATGATAAGACCCTGCCTTCTCTTCATTTAATTAAGAGCACATTTTCCTATCTTTAATTTTCTCTCATTTTTTTTTCAAAGATCATGGACAGCATCTCACCAAATAATAGGTCAGTTTTAGCTGAACTATAGTTAAGGGGGCTTAATTTAATTTTAATTATTTAATTTAATTCATCGATTAATTTGGAGTAACTGAGATGTTGATACAGACCTCTTCAAGACCTCATTCTGAACAAGAAAGTGACAATTTGATAAAGTACTAATTATGGGAACCTTAGGAAAATGCTATTGTTCCATCTTGAAAGTTCATGGTTGATAAGACAAAGATCTGTCTAAAATTATTGGTATGCCTATTTAGTATACTTATGAACCAACTCAGAATTATTAAAAGACATACACAGAAGGTGAAAACAAGGAAAAATAATCAAGAATGGCTAGAAAAATAGCATAGTACTACATGTAATGTCAGGAATCCTAAAGATCAGAATGAGGATTGCAATGAAAGCCAAGGACAAGAAAGAGTTATTTTCCTATCTATATTAAGAGTGAGAGAGGAAGATCAGAGAAGAGATAATACTCTTGCTTGAACGATATCTGATAATAATGGATGGATTAATAATGCATAAATATGTTCTATTTTTTTCATGGAAAATACCCAGGCTTAGAGAGATTGGTTTAAAAAAAAAGCAAATGAAATTGAAACTCAAGTAAGACAACGGTAAGACACTATGAAGCTTCCTTCAATGAATTTATATTACGAGGTTCAAATAAACTACTCTGTGACCAATGTGATTTCTAAGCTATCATTTTCTTCATCATTGTCATATCTAAGCCTTAATTATATCCTTATAATGTGCTAAGCACTACCTTATATGCAGAAAATGATACAAATAGGCAAAAAATATGGTCTTTGCCCTTAGGAAGTTCACATTCCAATAGTAGAGACAATATGCAAACAACTATGTACATATGACAGGTATGTATACATAAGACGTATACAGTATAAATTTAATGTAATCTCTAGGAAAGCACTTCTGAAAGAGGACAAAGAACCACCGAAAAAGTCTCTTGAAAGAGATAGGATTTAAGTTGATCCTTGAGGGAAGCAATAGAGGCACCATAGATCAATTCCATGAGAAAAGGCCAAGTGGCTTCTCTTTTTTGTTTATTTCCAAATGTGGTGAGAGAATTGATTATTTCTCTCATATTAATTACAAATTATTGAATTAGGATTAACATTTTCCTCGTTTCTATTTTCTTCATTCAGAGACCTGTCCTTATTCTTTATTCAGTCAGCTTTTGAAGTACAGGACTGATAAAAATTCTTGGGCAAAAATTAACCAACTCAGAGAACTTAGATCTGACTAAAAAAAAAGTAAAGTCTGAGTGACTTAGTGAATTCTGACCCACTGTGTCATAATTGATCCAACTAGTTATTATTCTTTACATTAATCTTCATATAGTCTAGATTTCCTTATTTATGTGGAATTTCCAAGTGAAATGTAGAGTCTTCAAGAAGCTTTGGCTTTTTATAATTCCTATACCTAACACAGCATAGTATTTTTCAGAGTGGGCACTTAATATATGTTTCTTAAATAGTATTAAATTGAATGACTTCCTCAAAGTTTTGAGGAATGAAATTATCAAAGTAATAAAGTTTTGAGATTTTGAAGGTCCTTAGTCCAATATTTGCATGAACAACAATGCCCAGATTACTTTCAAAAGTGATATCTTGACTTTGCCTTCACTTCTCTATTTTTCTAATACTAAAAATTCTTTCTCCCTATAATATTCCACATAAGCAAAACTGAAAAAAAAACATGATGGTAATATTTTTAGTCTTTTACCTATGAGTTCTTCATCCCTAGCAAGCAATAAACAGAGGATACCTAAAGTCTTAGTTCGGTTTTAAGCTGTTAATTAATAGTTAAAGATTCTGTTATTTAAGAATTTCTATGGAGTTATTACTTGTCTCTGCAAGAACCACAAGAAGTAATTGATGATTGTCAGGTCTGAGGAGTCATCTAGAACTTTCTGACATGTCCTAGTTACCTGCCCCCAGCCAGATGACATGCTTCTTAATTGTTCGTGTCAAGTAAACATATGGTCCTTTTGATACTCCTGAGTAAGGAACTCATCAAACACCACAAATTGTTTCTTCTTCCTATGCCGAGCACTATATATCTTCTTTGATGTATTGCTTATCATTTTCCCCTGGGACATAAAATGGTCCCTCCTTGAAGAATCTATTTTTTATGCAAAAAATTCAAAATCTGTTGTATAGTTAAAATCTTTCAAGGGTCCTTCTTCTTCCCTTACTTCTCTGACTATTGCATTTGTACACCCTCCAGGCTTTTGACCAGATTTAAATTTCTCTTTGCCAGTTCATTAGTCTATCTTTTCTTTTGTTTTCTTTAAGATTTTCTCCAATTCCACTTCTTTTTTTTAAACCTTGGTTAATGTCCTATATAAATTCACTGTATTTGGAGTTTGGAGATATGAATTCTATTACTGGTTTCACCATTTCCCAAGTTTGTCATCATAGAAAAGTTCTTTATGTTCTGTGAATCTGAATTTCTTCAGCTGTAAAAATTCCTTCCATTGCCTACCATTGTCATAAGATCATATGTTATGATTTAGGAAAAAAGTTCTAATAAAAATAAAATTTTTCTAATGTGTTTATAAAATGTAAAATTTATATGAAATTTAGTGGTTTGAAAGACAATTCTCAAATAGTTTGATTTTTTGGCCTCTTTGTACTCTTAAAAATAATAGGTGACTCCCTCAATTGCTTTTGTTCATATGAATTACATATAGATATATTTTAGAAATTAAACTTGTTAGTATTATTACACAAATAGTCTGGACTTCATAGATTTCCCAAGTCTCAGAGACCCCAGGTATTTTTGGATCCCATTTTGAAAATTGGCTACTATGTAATATTCATAATTTTTACCATTATATTGTGTAAAAACTAAAATTCTCATGACCTAAATGACAATAACATAAATGTACCTGCAATTAATGGCAGAAAGCAAAATGATGCTAGAAAAAATGTGCATGATCCATCATTCCTGACCCTGTTGGAAGGTAATTTGGGCTAACAAAAGTTCAACATGAGAGAGAAGACAATTCAGTGATTACTGTTACGATCATTTGAGACTGAAAATGGGAACAACAAAGCATTCTGAAGTTGTCTTATTTCAATTCCCTGAAATGAAAGGATAGAAATCTATTTTTAACAGTCTGAATGATTTCATTACTTCCAAGACAATTAATTGCAAAAAAAAAAAAAGAGAGGATGACTTCTCTTTCACAAAATCATTTAGATTTAAATTTAGTTTTTGGGCTTTTTTGCACATTAGTACTCTAAACATATCGTGCAATGAACAGATAAAAATAATTTAAGGTAGTTTGTTTCAGCACTTAAAACTAATAGAAAACAGTGTCTCTTTGCATGTTTTACAATAGGTCCTGCCTAAGAAAATTTTGAAAAGGCTTTTGATCTGGCTATACCCATATCCAAAGGCAATTCTACTTCTAGAAATATGCAATAAAGTCTCCCAAATGTATTGAAATAAAAGTAACACTAGGGTTACCTTCCCATACTCTTTCAAGTAGTCACTTTTTTTTCCAAAATATAGAACAGATCTCTGGCTATGTAACATATGGAAATAGCAATTATATTTGGTCTTCTGCTTTCTTCCAAACAGTTTGACACTGTATTGATTATGGATTTGTTGGATTTCCAATCCTGTGAATTTAAAAAGTGCTAATTTTTCTTTATTAGATTAGAATCTCAAAATAAAAAATTTAAAAGTTGGCTTTGGTCAATAATGATAATAAATGGAAAAATGCATTTCAATCTTAAAACTCAATTCTTCTGAAAAAAAAATAGAATACAAATAAAAGGATTTTACTTCGACTTTATCAAACATGAAACCAAAAATATGAGGCAATTTCAGATGACCTAGAAAATAAATTTTCATTTTCTGCCTGATTTTTTTTCTTTATCTTGAAATCCTAAGGGAATGTATGCCATATCCTTAGAGTATTAACAAAATAATTAACAGAATTATTTTCTATATGGAAGTCTTAGCCATCTATTGATTAGGTCACAATCATTATGTAATTAAATAAACCAGGGCCTGGGGAGAAAAAAATGGCACATTTTAAAGAAAATTTCACAATGTTGAAACTTGTAGTCCAGATTTGAATTTCAACTTCCAGTACTTTCAAAAGATACTAAAGGAATAACTTTGAAAATGTTGGAGAGCAGACACAACTTTCTGTGACCTCTTCTGACCTTCTCTCAAACCAACACCAGATTAAGCCACTAAACTAGTTTTGGAGTCAAAGAACACACAAATATTTGGAGTACAACACATTTCCAGAAGAAGATACCTTGGAAGAACTTCAGAACAGGTCTGATTCAAATGGGCAGGGGGACAGTCTGCTCAGCTCAGACCACAGCACAGGGAGATAGAGGGAAGGAGCTGGGTTAGGGAGTCAGAGTGTTGCAGCTTGCACAAACTTGGGAATCTTCTGAGAGTTTCTTAGGCTACTCTGTCCTGGCTGCAAGCATGTAGTTTGGCAGATTTGCTACAAAAGGCAAATTATAAATCCCAGAGTCATGGAAGAACGTCAGACCTAGCTTCAATTACCCAGCACTGGAAATCAATCAGTAAGATTGTCCCATGGAAAATTAAAGGAGCTGGCCTTTTTTGCATTAAGCACACCTCAAGCATTAAAAAAATGTTTTAAAAAAACCAAAAAGAACTCTCACTATACACAGCTTTTAGGGAGAGAGAGAATAGATCTGAAATCCTAAGGCTCTTAAAGGCAAAGCAACTCCAGATGAAGCCTCAAAGGGAGAATGAGTTGGTCTCCATTTCACAAGGATTTGTTGGAAGATTGCAAAAAGGATCATAAAAGAGAGCTGGAAGAAAAATGGTGAAAGGAAATGAGATCATTGCAAAAAGGAATTGAAAAAACATATAATGGCCCACAAAATAGTTATGAAAAAGACACAAATTCACTGAAAAACAAAATTTGTGGAATGGAATAAAATATGAAATGAACAAAACAACTCAATTAGCCAATTACAAAAGGAGCTAAAGAAAGCAAATGAAGAAAATAAAACATTAAATATTAGAATTGAACAAATGGAAATGAATTACTCAATAAGACCTCAAGAATCAGTCAAACAAAAACAAAAAAAATGAAAAAATAGAAGAAAATATGAAAATGCCTAGGAAAAACAACTGACTTCAAAAATAGATCTAGGAGAGACAATCTAAAGATTATTGAATTTTCTGAAAGCCATGATGAAAAAAGAACCTAGATAATATCTCACAGGAAATCATAAAGGAAAATTGCCCTGATATCTTAGGATCAGAAGGTAAAATAGCCATATAAAAAATTCACAGATCATCTCCTGAAAGGGACTCCAAAATCAAATCCCCAAAGAGTATCATGGTCAAATTTCATAATTATCACGCTAAGGAAAAGATATTGCAAGCAGCCAGAAAGAAATAATTTAAATACCAAGGATACAATTAGGATTACCAAGGACCTAGCAGCTTCCACTTTAAAGGATCAAAGGGCCTGGAATCTAATATTCTTAAAGATAAAGGAATTAGGATTATAGCCAAGCATAAACTATCCAGCTAAAATGAGCATTATCTTTCAGGGAAGAAGAAGAAGGAGATTCAATCATATAAGCGAATTTCACCTATTTCTAATGAAAACACCACAACTGAACAAAAAAGAAATTATCTCCAAAGAGAGAACTCAAGAGAAGGATAAAAAGATAAAAAGGAAAGAAATCTTGAAAACTATATTGCTATTATGGGTATACTTAGAGAATGGGGGTATAATTTTATTTTACTTTGATAATATGAACAAGAAACTAGATGTGGAAGAGGGATCATACTGGAAAAAGAGGAAAAAGGAAGCAAAATAAGGGAAATTTAATCTCATGCAAAGGCAAAGAAGACCTATTATAATTGAGGGGAAAAAAGGGAGGGGGATGAGCATTGTGTGCATCTTATTTTCATCAGATTGAACTCTAAAAGATAATATCAGACAGATTTGGTTTCACACTGAAACTTTTCTCACCTTACAGAGAAGTGGGAGGGGGAAAGGGAAAACAAAAGGAAAAACTAATAGAAGGGGGGGAAAGTGTTAGGGGAAATGTGTAAAAAGAGGGAGGGTTCTAAAGAAGAAGGGCTGCTTGAGAGAGCTGGTCATGAAAAGCAAAATACTGGGGAGGAGGGAAAGGAGAAAGAAAAGAGAAAAGCATAATTTAGAGTAAATAAGATTGCAGGAAATACAGAATTAGTTATTTTAACTGTGAATGTGAATGGGATGAACTCTCCCATAAAATGGTAGCAGATAGCAGACTGGATTAAAAGCCAGAATCCTACAATATGTTATTTACAAGAAACACATTTAAAGCATAGT
>JAJPUD010008107.1:77516-95045 GCA_023553655.1 Myrmecobius fasciatus | reverse complement strand
TTTAGATTTATTTATTAATTCAATAGTTTTTTTACTTTCAATTTTACTAATCTCTCCTTTTATTTTTAGGATTTCAAGTTTGGTATTTGATTGGGGGTTTTTAATTTGTTCTTTCTCTAGCTTTTTTAGTTGCAAGGCCAATTCATTGATTTTCTCTTTTTCTATTTTATGCAAATAAGCATCTAGAGATATAAAATTTCCCCTTATTACCGCTTTGGCTGTATCCCACAAATTTTGGTATGTGGTCTCATTATTGTCATTCTCTTGAATGAAATTAGTAATTGTGTCTCTAATTTGCTGTTTCACCCATTCATTCTTTAGGATAAAATTATTTAGTTTCCAATTGGTTTTTGGTCTATTTTCTCCTGGCCTTATATTGCATGTGATTTTTATTCCGTCATGATCTGAAAAAAATGCATTTATTATTTCTGCCTTCCTGCATTTGATTTTGAGGTTTTTGTGTCCTAGCACATGGTCAATTTTTGTATAAGTTCCATGGACTGCTGAGAAAAAAGTAAACTCCTTTCTGTCTCCATTTAATTTCCTCCAAAGATCTATCATACCTAACTTTTCTAACATTTTGTTTACCTCCTTAACTTCTTTCTTATTTATTTTGTGGTTTGATTTATCAAGTTCTGAGAGAGGGAGGTTGAGATCCCCCACTATTATAATTTTGCTGTCTATTTCTTCTTGCATCTCTCTGAACTTTTCCTCTAGGAATTTCCATGCTATACCACTTGGTGCATATATGTTTAGTATTGATATTGCTTCATCATCTATGGTACCCTTTAGGAAGATATAATTTCCTTCTTTGTCTCTTTTAATTAAGTCTATCTTTGCTTTTACTTGGTCTGAGATCAGGATTGCTACCCCTGCTTTTTTTTGTTCACCTGAAGCATAATAGATTCTGCTCCAGCCTTTTACCTTCACCCTATATGTATCTCTATGTTTTAGATGTGTTTCTTGTATACAACATATTGTTGGATTCTGGTTTTTAATCCACTCTGCTATCTGCTTCTGCTTTAAGGGAGAGTTCATTCCATTCACATTCACAGTTAAAATAACTAATTCTGTATTTCCTGTCATCTTATTTACCCTAGCTTATGCTTTTCTCTTTCTTATCCCCTTTCCCTCCTCCCTACTATTTTGCTTTTGAAAACCACTTCCCTCAAACAATCCTTCCCCTTTAGAGCCCCACCCACCCCCTTTCCCCCCCCTTTCCCTCCAGTTTCTTTATAAGTACGTCTATTATTCCCTCTGAGCCAAATCTGATGAGATGGAGATTAACCCAATTCTCATTCCCCTCCCTTTTCTCCCCTCAATCATTATAGGTTTTCTTTGCCTCTACATGTGATGTAATTTCCCTTATTTTACCTCCTTTTCCTCTTCTTCCAGTGTTATCCCTTTTCTACCTCTAATTTCTTTTTCAGTTTATCATATCATAAGATTCATAAAATCATAATAAACATATAATAATAATCATAAAATCACAGTAATCATATGATAATAATCATAAAATCACAGTAATCATATCATAATCATAATGTAATAATCAATTCATAAAATCAACCCTCATTCTATAAGTATCTATAACATAAATATAGTTCTCAAGAGTTATTTTTTCTTGTTACCTTTTTATGTTTCTCTTGTGTTCTGTGTTTGTAGATCAAATTTTTTGTTCAGTTCTGGTCTTTTCAGTAGAAATAGGTGAAATTCTCCTATATCATTGAAAGACCATCTTCTTCCCTGGAAGATAATGCTCATTCTAGCTGGGTAACTTATTCTTGGCTGTAATCCAAGTTCCTTTGCCCTTCTGAATATCTGATTCCAGGCCCTTCGATCCTTCAAAGTAGAAGCTGCTAGGTCCTGTGTGATCCTAATTGTAGCTCCCCGATATTTAAATTGTTTCTTTCTGGCTTCTTGTAATATCTTTTCCTTGGTATGATAGTTCTGGAATTTAGCCACGATATTTCTGGGGGACTTAATTTTTGGGTTTCTTTCAGGAGGTGATCGGTGGATTGTTTCAAGGAGTATTTTGCCTTCTGGGTCTAAAATATCAGGGCAGTTTTCTTTTATGATTTCCTGGATATAGTGTCCAGGTTCTTTTTTTCATCATGGCTTTCAGGAAGCCCTATGATCCTTAGATTGTCTCTCCTAGATCTATTTTCCAGGTCAGTTGTTTTTCCTAGGAGATATTTCATGTTTTTCTCTATCTTTTCATTTTTTTGTTTTTGTTCAACTGATTCTTGAAGTCTTGATGAGTCATTAATTTCCAATTGTTCGATTCTAATTTTTAATGTCTTATTTTCTTCAGTTACTGTTTTTAGTTCCTTTTGCAATTGACCAATTACATTTTTTTGTTCATTGCATTCTTTTTCCATTTTTTCTATTTTATTTTGCAGTGATCTCATTTCATTTCCCCATGTTTCTTCTAACTCTCTTTTAAGATTTTTTATGCAATCTTCAAAGAAAGCCTTGTGACATGGAGACCAATTTATGTCTCTCTTTGGGGCTTTTTCTGGAGTTGCTTTACCTTTAGGGGCCTCAGGATTTGAGGTCTGTTCTTCCCTCTCTCCATAAAAGTTGTCTATGGTGAGAGCTCTTTTTGGTTTTTTATTCATTTTTTTTTAAAGGTGTGAGGTCTGTTTAGGGCAAAGGTGGGACAGCTGCTTTAATTTGCCCTGGGGCAGTTCTGCTGATTGAGTTATTTCAGGAACTGGGCAGTTCTGCTGATTGAATTATGTCAGGGCTGGGCAGCTCCGCTGATTGAATTATTTCTGGTGCTTATCAGACCTGTTGTTTGATTGATTGCTTTAAGGTGCTGTGTAATGGCAGCTAGTTACGATGCTCATCAGGGGTTCAGTGGTTCACAATCTATCCCCCTCAAAAGGCAGACCCTCCAAACCACCTGCCCACAATCAGGACAAATTGTTCCAAGAGGCTCGCAGAAGACTCCCAGGTGTGTGAAAAGCACAACGCTCCCACTCCTGTTCTGACTCCTGTTCCAGCTCCCTGCTCCAGCTCCCTGCCCCGGTCTCCCTGTGCTGCAGTCTGGGTTCAGCAGGCCACCCCCTGCCCCATTAAAACAGACCTGTTTTGAGGTTCCTCCAGAGTATCTTCTTCTAGAATCGCGTTGCTCTCCGGATATTGTGGATTTTTTTTGCTTCAGAACATACTGAGTCTTATAAAGCTCAGAACAGAGAGGTCACTCCTTAGGTTGTAAATTCATTGGTCAGTGTCTGTATTTCATGAGTTCATTTGGAAGGTGGATACAGGAGAAGCTGACATTTTCTAATCTCTTCTTTCAGGGCCACATTTGAGCATTATCATTATAATTAAAGGAGTCATTCTAATATTCTGGTTATATTGTGATGGTAGTCATTGCGTCTAATTTTTTCTGATTCTGCTTCCTTCATTCTGCATCAGGTCATCTAAGTCTTCATATGTTTCTCTGATAGTATAAATACCTTATAAGTAGAGATTATTTTATTTTTTGTGCTTATATTTGCAGATCTTAGCACAGTATCTGGCACATAGTAGGTATTTAATAAATGTTAGTTGATTGATTACTTGATTGTTTTTCTGATTGGATTCAAGAAGGTGGACTCTTTTCAGAGGAGTTGCTTTTGCCTATGGCCTAGAAAAATGAGCTGACAGATCAGTTGGACTCTAATTTTTGGTCTTTATGTTATTTTAATTTTTCTCTATTCAAGAAACAGGTTTGAGTACAGCAAAGCAGTCTTGATTCTGGAGGTGGCACTGTACAGGTTACTCATGGTCTATATCACATTTTCTCTCTCAAGGCTCTTGGAGTTAGGAAGACCTGAATGCCATCCCACTTACTACCATTAGGGCCTTGGACCAGAGGTTAACCCTCTGTTAACATCAGTCTCTGCATCTATAAAGTAGGCATAAAAATAACTCCTATTTTACAGGGTTGTTAAGAGAATCAAATAAAATATATTTAAAATACTTTGTAAACTTGAAAGCACTTTATCCAGCTAGCTATAATAATAATTTAACATTATTATTATATTATCATTATTATTATTATTGACTAGAAATGACTGCCTTGAGGTATAAGGTATATTAAAGCCTCAGGGCTTACAGGTGTCCTGAAGATGAGACATTGAGAATATAATTTCCCATCCTGAGTGATTGTGGAAAGTAAGACACTGTTAGATGTCCAATCAGGAATCCTGTACCATCTCTACTTGGAACTCCTGATAAATGCTTATGATTCTATAATAATCTTCTCAGTTTGATTGGGGAAATAATCATATTAATCAGGAACTCATGTGATTAAACTCTCTTATAAAATTTACTTCTTAGACTGCTGATATGGGTGGGCATTATTATTCATGGTCAGGAATTTGTAACTGTGGCCTTGGACTGCTTAGTGCACCATGGGCTAACCCACTGAAATGAGCAGCCCTAAACAACATTATATGTAAGTGCATACTTCACTGTCTCAGTATGTAATGTACATTAGGTAGGACATTAATTTTTAATGGTAATTTAGTATGATACAGCTTTAGGATATTAAGTGGTAGCATCCTATATCCATCCATTCCTATACCATATCCTTCTTAATTTTGGATATATTCTCCTATTCCAGGTTTTATGGAGAATACTGAATAAAGGTTATATGTAAATACCTTCACATGAGGTCCATAATCTTGCACTGGACATAACAGATGCATATATGAGAGAAAATAAATTATCCTTTACCATATGTTCCAAATCATGTTGGGTAGTTGATACTGATGAAATTTATGGTGTGATGTTATCCAACGATGACTCCCCAGAGGAGCTGAGTTTTATTCTATCTTTTAAGGTGGAGGGATTCATTGTACTGACTGGTTTGTTCACATCCATGTGTGGGAAACACTCTGCAAATACCCATAGCTTCAAACAGGAGGAATATAATTTGAGAAGCAAAAATATTTATTGATGTAGAGAAAAGTGTAGCAGAAGATGAAAACAATTCATTAATGCCATGACTTTTGATGGAGCATATTGAAGCTCACAGTTAAGAGTCCACATATCTAAAGGCCAACAAAGATCAACTAGATGATATTTGAATAATAGTCTTCATGGAAAAATCATTTGCTGATAATGGATGAGAATGTTGTAGCCAAAGAAAAGATGTCTAAGAAGATAGATTTTGGGGTGCTGAGAATTGTTTATGTTAGGGTTGAGGGGACTCATCAGGATAGGTTATTTTGCTCCCCTTTTTTGGTGGGGAAAGGGAGAAAGACAATGGTGAAGTAGGCCAGATGTGATTGATATCAAAAATAGTTCATATTTATATTATGCTTTGAATTTTGTAAAACATTTTAGATATATTATCTCATTTGATTCTCACAATGTCCCTATGAAGTAGGCTATTATTATAATTTTAGAGTCATTAAGGAACTTTCTCAGAGTCACTCAGCTAAGTAAGTGTCTCAGGCCCAATTCAAATACAGATTTTTCTGATATCCCACTACTCTCTCCACTTGGCTGAGCTGCCCTTGCTGTGAAGGTGAGGGAACCGGCAACGATCCTGTCCAGGCTCAATGTCTCAGTGGTCGGGTCTGAAATGTTGAATTAATTTATTTTCCAAACCAAATTTTGACAAGGATATACATTATCATATAATTCTGATCATTTGCCTTGGAGTAGAGATATAAGAACACAACCTATGATGTCACTGATGTACTCTAGGATAAAAAAAATTCCCTGGAACTTTGTGGGGTGTACGTGCTCTGCAATTTATATTCTTGGAGAATTGGTTGGGGCCTGAAGAGATACCTTGACTTGTTAGGATGTATCAAAGGAGATAGGATATTTGCATATGAATCTTCCTCTCTGAACACTACACACGCTGCCTTGAATTATCTTGTAAACTTACTTCTAAAAAGCGTTCTTTCACTTCATCAAAATCACATATATCATAAATCCCTGTATTAAAGTGCCAAGCAATTCACTTTTATGTAGAAATAGCTTAACACAACCATTAGTTAAAAGAACTTGAGGAAAAAGTTAGTGTCCTTTATATTGCAAAAAAACACCTGAGTCCCTGAAAATTTTTCACTTTTTTTCTTAATGGAGCAATAGGCTATAATGAAAGAGAATAGCATTCTTCTTTGAAGAATCTGTGCCTTTATCCCAAGTATTCTATATTTCAGTTTGTATAAAAATCTTTTAAATTCTTGACTGGATATTAATGGCTTTCCTCATCTGAATGTTTAGCCACAAAGAATGATTCTTGTCTCATCTGCTGATAGAAATTATAGATGAATCCCTAGCTGAAGAATACTGGGAGTGATATATCAACAATTTTTTTTGCACTTGGAAGACTGTGGAGATTGAATTTCTCATTTTAATACATTTTTTAATGAAACTGACCCTACAATAAAATTCATTACTGAATAAAATAAAAGGGACTTCATTTCTTGAATGTTAAAATCTCCATGAAAGTCTCTTGAAGAGACTATTAGAAGATTGATAGAAATAATATACTCCACAACAACAATTACTTTTGTCCTTGTGTCTCAAAGTGAAGAGAAGAATGTCTACAAATCAGCTTCAGAGAATAAAACAGGTTGGAAAAAGGTGAGTTCTGGGCAAAGAAGATATTTGAGTCATATAGTCTCTGTCATAAAAAAAGACTGAATTTTATTTCACACTTTTTTTTTCTGTTTGTGTTCATTGATAATTTGTAGTTTTCAAGTTTGTGCATTTCATAAATTCATGAAGTTATTGCTTTACATAAAATGGCAAAGACTAAAATTATTACCACATAAAGAACTAGAAACCACTTGGGAGACCATCTTATATGGTCTCTAATGCCTTGAAGAGAATATACATATGATATCTTTTACGCTTAGTATGGGCACATTGATTCCCTCTTTGATTTTTGTCTAATTCCCTATTAGTTTTAGTAAGAAAATAATCTAAGTGTAAATAAACTTCAGATATTGACACAATAATAAAATGTTCAATGTGATAAAAAAATCACCAAAGAGAGGCAGTGACAAGTGAGACTATGTAAATGTGCAACTTAACCACACACTGGCTGTGTATGCTAGCGGAAAAGAGAGCTACCTGAGAGACATACATGTATATGTATATGTATGTATGTATATATATATATATATATATGCATACACACATATATATAAAATCCCTTTAAGCTTTGCAAAACACTTTGCATATCATCTAATTCCAATCCCACAGTAGCCTGTTAAGATAGGAGCTATTTTGATCCCTTTTTTGTAAATGAGGAAGTTGAGGCTAAAAATAAGTGACTTAAGCTAGGATCACATGGCTTATAAGTATATATGAGACAGGTTTGAATTCAAGTCTTCCTGACTCCAGGTACAATAATATAACTATTGTGCCTCCCAGCTATCTAATTGTTATTTGCTGTATATGAAAGATATAAAGTTTTTTGACCTCACTAAAAATAAATTAGTCATTTCATCTTGTTGAATCTTTTTCAAATGATTTCCAAAATGTCATTTGTACTCTAGTGTAAAATTCTAAATGTACACCAAAGAAAGGGGAGGACTATAGGTCATTTGGAAGCCTGATAAAATTGACACCTCCAAACACCTTGGCCTACAGGTGAGGAGGAAGAGGCTATGACTGCATATACTAAGACTGACTAGAAACCTGACATCAACGCTAAATGGAAAGACTTTAATAAAGCAATTAATATTTTCACAATATCATATTTAATACACACTTTTGGAATGTCAAATAACCTGTAATCAATGTGGAAAATATCATAACAAACATATATATGCATATATTTGGTTATTTATATATTAATTATATATTTATATATAAATAATCACACATGGAGTCTGTAACTCTTAAGGCAACCTTAGAAAGATGAACATTTCCACATCAAAAGGGAGGAAGAGGATTGAGATATTCTGAGAACAAATGAGAAAAAAGTTCAAAACCTACCAAAATACATTTGGAATAGGCAGTCTTCACCAAGCAATATAAAGGGTGATAACAGTTACATGCCATTGGATTTTTCAAATAATAATAAATAAAATAATTATATTATATTTTTCAAATAATAATAAATAAAAGCAAGCCACTTTCCTCTATGTTACTCATGCAATGATTCAGACTGATAACTTGAATCAAAAGTTCCTCCATTGCTGACATCCACATGAATGAATCCTTATATTTTCTGGGGCTCAGTGAAACTTTAGTTCTTCTTGAGGATACCACTTCTCTTGCTGCCCTGTTCCATTCCTTATCTTTTGCATCCTGACTCCAAAAGGAAGATTTCCCATAGTTTTTGTTCTCTGCTGCCATTATTAGACCTCTCTGCCCTTATCACTTCAAAATCCTCACTTTTCCTTTAAAGTTCACTCCCTCTTATCTAGCATCTTGTTTCTGTCATACATTGACATCCAGACCATGGCTCTTTCTCAGTAATATCAGCTTGAATCACAGTATCCTGTGGCCCCAACCTCTTTCCCTTTTGAAAACTCTGCTTCCTCAACTTCCCTTCTTCCCATGATCTCTGTCTCAATTCTACCTCAATTCTGTATAGGTACTATTACACCTTAGATAGCAATCGAATTCCCCCTCCCCAAGAGACTTTAGTAAAGGTACACAAGAAGTAGTGGCCTGATGCAACTCTACATTCAGAGTTGATCCAATGTATTGGGAGTTAGGGGTAAGGAAAAGACTAATGCCATCCTGTGGTTAAAAGGAAGCTTAGGTAAACAAAGAAAGAGGTACAAAATTGTAGGAGTTCATTTTTATCAGAACAAGGGAAATGGTTACATAGAGATCAATGTAAATATATTTTGGGTGATGGAGATTTTTTCCTTTTCTTCTCTTTTTGGAGAGTGGGGTTGATGGTCAAAGAAGTTAAAGTTGAGTGCTGGTCGAGGGCATACTATCTCAAGATTCAGATTTTTTGTACAGCTGTTTCCAGAACTAGTTCTGGAGGTCTGTAAATTTTTATTTCTTCCAAATGAGCTACCTCCAAGAGATAACCAAGTGAGTTCAACTCAAAAAGAAAACAGGGACTTTGATTGAAAAACCTATCTTCAGTATTTTTAAAAACATATTTTGTTCATTCTTTTGAGTATTTTCCAGTTACATATAAAATTTTATAATATTCATTTGAATTTTTTAAAATTGAAATTCTTTCCCTCCCTCCTGACCCTTCCCATTCCTTAAGAGAGTGAGCAATTTGATAACAATTATTTTTGTGAAGTCATGCAAAACATTTCTATCTTAGCCACATTACAAAAGCAAACATAGACAAATAACCCCAAGAAAAACTAGGAAAGTAAAAAAAACCCTATGCTTCAATCTACATTTAGAGTTCGTAATTTCTCTCTCTGGAGATGAACAATGTTTTTCTTTTTTTCCTGATATTTAGTATTTTACATCTTTACAATTACATGTAGAAAAATCTCTTAACATTCACTTTGTTGTGTTTGTGTGTGTGTCTGTGTGGTGTTTTTATTTATTTTGTTAAACATTTTGCAGTTACATTTTTTTTTGCTGAGGCAATTGGGGTCAAGTAACTTGCTCAGGGTCACACAGCTAGAAAGTGTTAAGTGTCTGAGGCCAGATTTGAACTCAGGTCCTCCTCACTTCAGGGCTGGTGCTCTATCAACTTTGCCACCTAGCTGCTCCTTCCCAATTACATTTTTATACACATTTCTTTATAAATCATGTTGGGAGAGAAAAATCTGAACAAAGGAAAAATCCTGAGAGGGAAAGAAAACAAAGAAAAAGAAAAAAAGTGAAACTACCATTTATTGATTGACATTCAGTCTCCATAGTTCTCTCTCTGGATGCAGATGGCATTTTCTATCCAAAGTCTATTAGGATTGTCTTGGATCACTGAACCACTGAGAAGAATCGAGTGTTTCATAGTTTATCATTGCACAATCTTGGTGTTACTGTATACAATGTATTTCTGGTTCTGCTTGTTTTGCTCAGCATCAGTTCGTGTAAATCTTCCCGGGCCTTTGTGAAATCAGCTTGTTCATCATTTTTATAGAACAATAATATTCCATTACTTTCATATGCCACAACTTATTCCTCCATTCCCCAGTTGATGGGCACCTGTTTTCCAATATTCCAAATTTCCAAAATTCCAAAGAATTTTCCAGTTCTTTGTGAACACAAAAAGAACTGCTGCAAACATTTTTGCACATGTGGGTCCTTTCCCCTCCTTTATGATTTCCTTAGAATACAGATTCAGTAATGGCACTGTTGGGTCAAAGGGTATGCACAGTTTCATAGTCCTTTGGGCATAATTCTAGTTTGCTCTCTAGAATGGTTGGATTGTTTCACAACTTCACCAACAATGCATTCATGTCCCAATTTTCCCATATCCCCTCCAACATTTATCATTATCTTTTCCTGTCATCTTAGCCAATCTGAGAAATGTGAGGTGGTACCTCAGAGTTATTTTAATTTGCATTTCACTAATCAATAGTTATTTACAGTATTTTTTCATATGACTGTCAACAGCTTTAATTTCATCATCTGAAAATTGTCTGTTCATATATTTTGACCATTTATCAATTGGGGAATGATGTGTATTTTTATAAATTTGAAGCCGTTTTTTATATATTTTAGAAATGAGATCTTTATCAGAAAAAACTGGCTGTAAAACTTTTTCCCAGTTTTGTGCTTCCCTCCTAATCTTGTTTTATGTTGGTTTACTTGGTGCCAAAATTTTTAATTAATGTAATCAAAGTTGTCCATTTTGCATTTCATAATGTTCCCCAGTTCTTCTTTGGTCATAAGTTCCTCCCTGCTCTGAAGATCCGATAAAGCATCCCTTGCTGTTCTAATTTGCTTACATTATCATCCTTTATGTTCACATCATGTACCTATTTTGATGTTATTTTGGTATGGGGTGTGAGATGTAAGTCTATGGTGAGTTTCTGACATAGTATTTTCCGATTTTCCCAGCAATTTTTGTGAAATAGTGAGTTCTTATCCCAGAAGTTGGAGTTTTGGAGTTTATCAAGTACTAGATTACTATAGTCATTGATTATTGTGTCATGTGTATCTGACCTATTCCATTGATTCAGTACTCTCTTTTTTAGCCTGTACAAAAGGGTTTTAACGACTGCTGCTTTATAATATTGTTTTATGCCTGGGACTGCTCACCCATCATACTTTGTATTTTTTTCATAATTTCCTTGATATTTCTGACCATTTTTTTACCCAGATGAATTTTTTTTATTATTTTTCTACCTTTATAAAACAATTTTTGGCAGTTGTAATGGTATCACACTGAGCAAGTAGACAAATTGAGGTAGAATTCTCATTTTAATTATATTTGCTCAGCCTAACTATGAGTAATTGACATTTTCCCAATTGTTTAGAACTGATTTTTTGTGAGAAATGTTTTGTGATTTTGTTCATATAATTCCTGGATTTGTCTTGGCAGGTAGACACTCACATATTTTATTTTGTCTACAGTTATTTTAAATGGAATTTATCTCTTGTTTCTGGGATAATATTCACCTTTTAAAGTTTTGAGTTCCAAATTCTCCCCCTCCCTGAAGAGGCAGCAATTTGATACAGACTAAATATATACAGTCATGCAAAAATCTCTATATTGCCATGTTATGAAATAAAACACAACCCTCTATCCCCCCAAAAAACAAAGAAAAATACATTTTAAAAGTATGTTTTGATCTACATTCAGATTCCATCAGTTCCTTCTGTAAAGTCCATAATTCTCTTGGATATTTGTATTTCTGATCTAAGTTATTCACAGTTCATCATTGCACTATATTGCTGCTAACAGTGTACAATGTTCACTAGGTTCTGCTCATTTTACCCTGAATTAGTTCATGTAAGATTTTCTAGGTTTTTCTGAGAACATCATATTCATCATTTCTTATAGCACAATAGCATTCCTTTACAATCAAATACTAAAACCTTTTCAGTTATTCCCAATTGATGGATGTTCTGTTCATATCTAGTTCTTTGCCACCAAAGAAAGAGCTGCTATAAATATTTTTCTTCATAAAAGTCCTTTTTCTTTTTTCTTTTTTTATCTTGTTGAGATACAGACCCAACAGTGGCACTGCTGGATTAGAAGTTATGTGCAGTTTTATAACCTTTTGCACATAGTTCCAAATCACTCTCTAGGATGGCTGAATCACACCTCCACCAACAGAACATCAATGGCCCATTTTTCCTGCATGTTCTCCAAAATTTGTCATTTTATTTTTCTGTCTGTCCTCTTATGAATTTGGATTTTGATCTTCCATGTCCCCATAGTAAGTTTCTAGGATCAGGTTCTTTTTGTTGTTGCTGCTATTTGCTTATTTTTCCAGCTTTGAATTTTGTGTTAAATTTCATGTTAATTTTATGTTAAAGTTGGCCTCTCATGGAGGGAACAGTCTCCCAAGATTAATGTGTTTTGGGTACAACTGTTATTCAGAGCTAATTCTGTGAGTCTGTTAGATTTTAGTTCTTTCAATGTGGTATGATCAAATGAGAGGTGTGTTTGTTATTCCACTTGCCTGTGTTTTGCTCTGTGAATGACTGCAACCTCTCATTTCTGCCTTGGAGCTATCACTAGCATCTCTGCTGCCCTGGGATCACAAGTGCTAATGCTCCTCTTCTCTCTGGGTCTTCAACTCAGAATCACAACCTAGATTCTCACATTGGCAATACAACAGAGTCCTCTTCTGTACCAAGTGCCAGCAAACAGTCCCTTGTAATCTCCTTCTTACTAATTGTCTGACTCCCTTACCATCTGTGAGCTGAGAGCTCCATACCCACTGGCTAATGATTCAGTTGTTCCTAAGAACTTCTGCTTGCTTACCTCATATGTTTCCTGTGTTGGACTGAATTTCATTTTCACCCTTCTGGAACAGACTTTTCCTACAGACTTTCAACCAGTTTCTTTCTTTTTTGGGGGGAGGGGGGCGGCGGCGGAGGTTCCACTCCAGAATTCATTTTGAGATGTTATTTTAAAGTTGTTTGGAAGGGAATTTGAGAGAGCTCAAGCAAGTTCTTACCTTTTCTCTCCCATCATGACTCTGTCCCTCTTGAATGTTTTTAATAAATCTTCTCGTCTAATAGTCAGAAGAGACTATTAGCTTCAGGGATTCATTTCAAATTTCAGTTCTACCAGTGGTGAATAGAGTATACAGACACCCAGCTTTAATAAGCAAAGAAAAATGTATGCATTAGAATGGGCTAATGAATTTGGTTATTACCATTATATTTCTTCCTGATTTTTATCTTGAGTTATATCAGATTTATCCACAATTTTTCATGACCTTATTCAGCGTTTTCTTGCCAAAAATAATAGAATAGTTTAGCATTTCAATCTCTAGCTCATTATACAGTTGAGGAAACTGAGATAAACAAGGTTAAGTGACTTGCTAAGGCTCACACAACTAGTAATTATCTGAACTTGTATTTGAATTCAGGTCTTCTTGCCACCAGTGCTAGTGCTCCATCTGTTGCACCATCTAACTGCCCTATTACTTCCTGATATGAAAAGGAATCATTTTCAGATGATATTACTCTACTATTATAGTTGTGCAACCAGTCAATGGTCAGGGGAAGGAATGGGAAGAATAAAGCCCAAAATTCATTTATACAGCAGCACCTTAAAAAGCAACAGCAAAACAAATACAAAACTCTTGCCCAGCTTTCAATACAATCTGGTTCACTTGAAGTTTTGTAAGCATTTAGGAAATCCAGTTCCAGAAAAGAAAATTCGACTTTGAGAAACATGTTTAAAATAAAACACATGTTCAAGATATAGATATGCTTATTAGTGGGACACAACAAGAGATTATTCTTTACTTCTAGAACAGAAAACAATATCCAGAGTGTCATTTAACCAAGATATTTTTCATTCTTTGTTTTCAAAGAAAGAAAGAAGGAAGGAAAGGAAGAAAGGAGATGGAAGGAAGGAAGGAAGGAATGAAGGAAGGGGGAAGGAGGGAGGAACAAGGAAGAAAAGCAAGAAAGAAAGTACAAACTACTAAGAAAAGAATAGGAGAAGGTCAATTTATGGAAGATAAGCATTAAAGGTAAACTGGATAGAGGGAAAACAATTAATATCAATTTTAATGACAACAGCTGAGAGACCCAACTCATTGACTACATAAAGCCAAATCTACCCGGCAGCATCTGCTATAACCCAAAGTTTTGGTCAACCTCATTGGTCAAAATGGGCATTTATGGGGCACAGTAGATAGAATCCTGGACCATGAGTCAGGAAGACTCATCTTTCTGAATTCAAATCTGGTCTCAGATGCTTTCTAGTTTTGTGACATTTGGCACCTTATGTCTGTTTGCCTCTGTTTTATTATCTGTACAGTGATTTGGGTAAAGAAATCGTAAACCACTCCAGTATGTCTGCCAAGAAAACCCCCAAATGTTGTTATGAAGGGTTAAACATGACTGAAGATGATCAACAACAATTCTTCTGAGTCAGTTTCTCATCTATGTGAGGGGGCAAGAAATAAAAAAAGTATCAGCCATCTTTTGACAAACACTTGATAGTCTTCATGTGACATCTGAGCTGCCACAGATCAGATTTACTCTAAATTTTGGTAATATTCCATGGATATAATGATGCCTAGAATAATGGATACCAAATGAAGGATGGATTAAACTGTGGACAACATCCCGCTATGGTCTCATCTGACAGACAAAGCTTTTCCATAGCTACCAATTCTATTTCTAGTTGAATTCTTCTCATCAAGTCTAACCCCAATATAAAATATGAAATAAATAACAATTTTCAGTATAGGGGGGAAATATTGTAGCCTGTTATTTAGCATTACAGAAAATTGACAACATATTTATGGAATATAGAAAATATCCTTAGGTGGGTTAAATCATAAAACCAGAGACCAGTGCCATTATCTTGAACTGAAAATCCACAAATGGATTATCAATCTGAGGGATGAAAATATATTTCTAAGTGGAACTTTGTAATACTTAATGTCTATCCCACTTCATGAAATGCCACTTTGGCATTTCAAAGGCTTCTTTATTTGTTAAGCATCAGGGATAACTCATTTGTACACTTGTTTAAATAATGCCTATGTCTGAGCATCTGCTTCTCTCTCTCTCTCTCTCTCTCTCTTTCTTTCTTTCTCTCTTTCTCTCCTCTGTATCTGTCCCCCCTCTTTTTCTCTCCATTACACACACACACACACAAACACACACACACAGTGGGAAGAATTAAATTGAGAGGGAATCAAATAGTGTTGAGGGGCTATACCAATTTGGGGCACTCAAAATGAAATAAGAGAATAACTGAGAAGGAAGAGTGGATGAAGTAAGGAAGCTGAAGTCATTAAAGATTAGCCTATCGAAATTTTATGCTATCAAACACACCCATGATAGCAGTGTCCTCCATAATGAGGATTCTTGATATTATAAAGAACAGAGAACTCTTCAACTTTTTTTGTATCATGGAATAATTAACAATATGATAGAGTTTATGGACCCCTTTACTGAATAGTATTTTAATGCATAAAATAACATACTTATGATTACAGAAAAGCCACTTAAATTCTTATCATTATCAGAACATCGTTAAAAATCACAAGTTCACAGACCCTAAGTTAAAAACCCCTGTTCTGAAACATAAAATATTCAATTTGTATTTTATCTGTTTGGGGGTAATTATACCTTGGCAAAAATCACAAAAGTATAGAACTGGAAAAGAACTCAAGGAATTTTTTTTCCATCTCCTTGCTTTCAAACAGCTGGCTAACATCTAGAAATTTGGTTGTTTATCCTCTTTTAAAAAAATCTGCATGAATAACCGCATCTAATGTCTTTGTACAATAGGGTCTTATATCAAAACAACAAGGCTGCAATTATTGAAATCATCTTGTAGCTATTTTAGTTAATAGTACTGAGCAGAAACTAAGCATTTTGAATATTTTTTTAAGATTATGTTACATTTCACAGAAACACAGAATTGGCAGTGACGTATAGTTCACTTTATATAGAGGGAGCTAAGTGATACTGTGGATAGAGTGCTGTGCCTGAAATCAAGAAACCCGGAGTTCACATTTGACCTCAGATACTTATTGGCTGTATGGCCTTGGCCAAATCATTTAACCACTATTTGCTTCAGTTTCCTCAACTGTAAAATGGGGATATTTTAAGTGCCTTCTTTACAGGATTATTGTAAGACTCAAATGAGAGAATAGGCACTATATAAATGCTTATTTCCTTCCCCTTTCCCCTTTTTCTTCCCCAGTGGGCATGCAGGGCTCCTGGAGAATGCATTGACACCTTGCAGTGCTGGGTATGATAAGCAAAGGGCCAAGAGAAAGAATAGGCTTTTGGGGGAGCTGGCAAAAGAGAAAATATATTTACCTGGACATTAGTGGCTTGGATAAAACCCAGGTGCCTCACTCTGTTTCCAACTCTCACTCTATCTGGCATATGAGGGCAAAATAGGGTTGACTAATGCCTTTTCAAAATAGGAATAATTTATTGAAACCTCACAGTACTAGGACATAAATCATCATATCTGCCCTTTCCCTGAAATCCCATACCATTTATTTTAAATTACAGTTTTATTGATGGCACTCTCCGTTCTGTCATCAAATGAAAAACAAAGTCTGGAAAGAGAAATTAGAAGAATTAAGTGTGATGCTAGAATCAATGTAAGAAGAGTTTGCCCTGTATTGGTATTTTGAGGCAACCACACACAACATAAAAAAAAATATCAGTAGCCAGTAATTCAACTAACCAGGACCATCAACAAAAAGCACATTTTGAAATTTTATCAATTGAGAATTTCTTATTGATAGAATGCCTTGTCTTCATATTGGGAGATAACAGAAAGGCCTAGAAAAAAATTAGGAACAAGATGGTGTTTAATATCATCTGAAACTTGTAGAATAAAGATGAATTAGAAAACACAAGTATGCAATAAGATGCTAATAATATGCAACAAATATAAAAATTAATTGACTTTGGTATCTATTTAATAGCTCAACATCAGGTTGGAGGAAGGTCTTCTAGTGTTGTACCCCAGTAGTCTGGTTCTTAGTCCTGTGCTGTTGAGCATTTTTATCATTGATGGATTTGGAGATGGGCCAAATTATATAGTAAGAATAATGGATAATGAATTATTAGTCCAAAGCCTCCACTGGTATTCACCCAACATCAAGAGTTCTAGATTTGTAAAAGTCAGTGAAAAAAAAAACAGAAACAAGTTGAAAAGAGATGGATATTATTATTTTTTTTACATTTGCTTTATTTTATTTTATTTTATTTTTTAAATTTTATTTTATTTGCATAACATATGTGTGGGTAATTCTTCAACAATAACCCTTACATAGCTTTCCGTTACAAATTTTTCCCCCCAACTCCCCACCCCTCCCCTAGATGGCAGGATATCCACTACATGTTAATTATGTTAAAATATTGGCAAATCGAATATATGTATACATATTTCCAAACTTATCATTGTTGTGCAAGAAAAATCTTATCTACACAAACGATATATCAGATAAAGGA